>JADBJO010000322.1:512500-517500 GCA_016801955.1 Conus betulinus | reverse complement strand
CGTCATGAGACAACGGCAGTCAATGTCAAGTCGTCATGAGACAACCGCAGTCAATGCCAAGTCGTTACGAGACAACCGGCAGTCAATGTCAAGTCGTCACGAGACAACCCACCCGCGGTGATGATAGCGAAACTGAAGTCAGCGTGAGAGCAGGACGTGAAGGTTCCCACAATTTGAGCCCCCTTCCCCCCCCCCCCCCCCCCCCCCCCCCAGTGTTGATCGATGAGGATGACCATGATGAAGGTGATGCTATAGAGTTCCACTTCCAAATTCGGTCTGAGACTCGCATAGCAGGGCTGTGGGCTTAATTTCATAACATATCTCGATGTCAACCACTCCCGGGTAATCCAGTTCCATGCAGTGGTCAGTCAGGAAAATGGAGCAACTCCCTAAGAGACTCGTCCACTGAGTGGATGTGTCACTCCACTGTGTGCTTTCAGTCTTCCCAGTTGAACCCACAACAGACTCAGCTCTCGTTAGAAGCCAGCCGGGCAGTTGAAATTCCACAAATAACTAGACCTGATGGGAATTGAAGCTATGTACAACCTCCCAGCTGGCAATCCGCGAGACTAGTCACCCCGCCATGGCGGCTCATCCTGATGACACTCCTTGTTGGCTGGGAAAAGAGGCCGGAAAATGGATTGGAACACGACCGATTTGAATCTACAGCGTCATGCAAATAAACGGGGAGCAGGGGAGTAGCTCGGTGCAGCTGAATTATCATTGTTAAACTGTGATGAGGGATGGCCTGAATGTTGAGTCATTCAGTGCACTGAAAAATTTGGGTCAGCTGCTCTTTCGTTGTGCTATCATTAGAGGTAATAAAAGCTTCACATGACAGGCACAGAGAGAGAGAGAGAGAGAGAGAGAGAGAGAGAGAGAGAGAGAGAGACAGACAGACAGACAGACAGACAGACAGACAGACAGACAGAGAGTTAATTGAACATAGGCAGTCAAAGGAAAGCAAGATGTTCAGGTTTATAACATTACAACCGCAGTCATATATCCATAGAAAAACGTGAGCGTTCTATTGTGTCCACAAGAGCAAAAGAGGCACAGGTGTGGAGTCAATGACCAAGCCAGACAACACTGATCAGCAGTACATGCTCAGAGGGCTCAACAATAATCCTGCTCGCCTTTTCTTCCATAGAAACAGAAACCCTCCTGCAAGATTCTAAAGCAGAAAATGAATCTCCTTGTATTTATCTCCACCGAGGTCACTGAACCAAAGAAACGAGCTAGGGAAGATCTGGAAGGTACTGAGTGAGAGAGCCTTTTTTTCCAGATCCCTTCCTGCACGATCCAGAGCAGGAAGAAGACTATGAGGAAAGCGTTCCATGAAGGGATGTATTGTAGTCTACACTTTTCATTTCCTTTACAAATGACATTCTGGGTAACTCTCCAGCATGGATCCGTGTTACAATCTAGTCCGACGACCCTGGTGTTCTGGGCAGTATGCGCCTGTGGCCACGGTGAGAATGGAGGAAACCCTGAAGAAGACCAAAAGGTAGGCTAACAAATGTGAGAAAAATGATATATACATTCTCCTGCCTGGCCGCTAAAGAACAAAGCACACATCTCCAGGAGAGTAGATATAATTTCCCCCATGGACAAAACACCCAAAATGAACATTACCTTTGACCCCAGGACGACCAGCACACAACAGATTAATAATAAATGTTTTACAGCAGGAGGCAGACCGAGAAAAGTCCTGAAAAAAAGTGTAAGGAGCGTACTGGGGAGCGGAAATACGTGGCTCACAGAGGAAGCCGTGTCTTAAACGTGTAAAACCCAGTCCTTGAGTTTGGAGCAGCTGCACGGAGGACTGCATGAAAATCCAGCATTGACATTAACTCCCCAGCTCACAACCACGCATCCTAGATCATCACTGATGCACTCAGTCCTTCCCCACCCAGTCGATGGACACACCACCTGGTGTTGACAGCCTTGACAGCAGATCCTGTGAACACAAGCTGACAAATTCTACAAGATGAAGAAAAATCCACATTCATGCAAGAATATCAGGGCCCGCAAAGGGATGACCAAAACGCAGCAGTGCCCTGCACGGCGCTCGATGACCTGAAAGGCAAGTGCCTGTGGTGATCACAGCAGAGCCAGACTGCGAGAAGCCCTAATGAACAAAGTTGTCATGAACATACCTGGAAGCACTTCACAGAGCTCAGAATCTTGAAAAAGAGGTTGGTTGCCTAAAATAAAAAAAACAACGTTACTAGAATTAACGCAAAGGAACTCAGTCGGAACTTTACACGAAAACAGTTACCCATGAGTATATGGTCTGTACTTATCCAAGAGAGCTCTGGACATACGCATATACGGACGGCTCAGCAAAACGAGGCTTACAGGAATGGAAGTGAAAGAATTCTCATCAAACGAACAGACAGAACCGTGATTTGCTAAACTATCCAAAATGGTATGTCTTCCACCAAATACAAGGCTAAAGCAGATGCACCGAAAACGGCATCCAGAATCGTCAGTGACAACAGGGAGGTAATCCTTTCCCGAGTAGTGATCTTGTGAGACTCTATGCACCACAAGCTATCTAGAAACTCATACCAAGGAACTACATGCCTTGTCTAGCCCTTGGCTACCTGTAACAGTCAACCAAACACAGACACCCGATGGATCCCGTCACACTGCAACATTCAGGTCAACGAGGGCGCTGACCAGCTGGGAAACGGAAGGAGAACAGTGGCTTCAAGAGACCCAGGAAGTCATTTTTGAAGAAGTAAAGAGTGAGAGAAAAAAATCAAAAGAGAAGGTGGTTTCCAGCAGCACACTGACAACAACAGCAGACATGCCTGCTATTCCCTTCTAAGAGAAGACCAAGTGATCATTGTGAGACGGAGGACATGACTGTATACTGAGATATATCGCATTCAAAACGCTCCCATTGGTGATTTTGCAGTGTGCCCCTCAGGCGCATCTCCCATGACGATAGAACAGCTCCTCAAGGGAGAGTCCAACCCACCAGAGCCTTGGAGCAGAAACCTAGTCTCCTGGCTTGCCAATGACGAACAGGTTATATGGCTCCCTTGAGAGTTTCAAACGTACTGCAGAATTTGTCAGAACCTCCACCGCAGCTGTCAGAGTGAATGACGAAGAAGAATCCTTCCAACGCCCTGCAATCCTCCTCTCTCCAAAAAAAAGCAAACAAAGGTAATTTTTGTGCTAAATCTTTTTTTTGAAAAACCCAGCCGGTGTCATTTGCTTGGTAGTCGAACTTTTCCTTATGGTTAGGTCTGTAGGTCTCAGTGTTCCAACTGTGGAATTGGACCCTTTAACATTTCTGACCTTCCCCTGCTCACTTCCTGTCAAAACTGAGCTGCATGGTGTACAGCGTCTGAACGAGAAGACGTAGACGAAAACTTTCTATTCAAACATCTAGATTTTAAGTAGTGATCTTTTGTCACCAGCTTCCTAATCATAGTGAAAACACACTTCTGAGTTCCACAAAAATGTGTTGGTTGGAAATTACGACAATGTCAATCAAGAATCTCCCGACTCAACGGTTTCCAAGTCAGGGAATTCCTTCTCAATACGAAAGTGTTTCACCCATGCACTTCCTCGCTTCCTTTCTGAGCGACTGGCAGGAACAGGTTATGTCGTTCTGGGGATATCATAAATATGACCCGGGGGTCAGTGTGCTCGTTAGTGCAGAACAGTTTGACCGGAACAATCGTCTGGAGGAAGAGGAAGAAGACCATCCACCAAAGCACCGGAAGAATGGAGTAGGCATGTCGAGGGTGTTCGCTGAGGAACCGAAATGTGTAGTTGGGGACTTCCCCCCCCTGCACATTCTAGAGCAACCTCTGCTCTACAAGAGTGTTGCTCTCTCTCTCTCTCTCTCTCTCTCTCTCTCTCTCTCATCTCTCTCTCTCTCTCTCTCTCTCTCTCTCTCTCTTTCTCTCTGTGTCTCTCTCTCTGTCGCTCTCTCTGCGCGTATGTGTATGTGAGCGTGTGCATGTGTGTGTGTGTGTGTGTGTGTGTGTGTGTGTGTGTGTGTGTGTGTGTGTGTGTGAGAGAGAGAGAGAGAGATTAAGTTTGTACATGTATTATCGAACGATTCAAACGCAACGATCATTGCGCAATGGATTCACTGTTTGCACTCTAAATATATACGGCACGACATTCCGGGCAGCAACAGCAGCAGCAGAAGCAGCAGCAGCAGCAGCAGTAGTAGCAGTAGTAGTGAAAATAGTATGAAAGTAGTAGTAGTAGTAGTAGTAGTAGCAGCAGCAGCAGCAGCACAGGAGTACTACTAGAAGCAGTAGCAGCAGTACTAGTAGTAGCAGTAGCAGTAGTAGTAGTAGAACGGTAGTATTTTCTTCTTCTTTTTTTTCTTCTCCTTCTCCTTCTCGTAGCAGTTACAGTAAATGTTGACGTAGTAGGGTAGACAGTGTAGTACCACCATAATCGACACCATACAGAGGGCAACATTCTACAGGTTGTGACCGTCGCAGCGGTTTTGTTCCACTGCGCAATACTACCCTCCATTCGGTAACAACTACGTTAACTTCGTAATAACCCACTTTATGGGCGACCTTTTTACACCAAAATCTCACTGTCCACCACCCCCCCTTTCTACCCACCCACCCCTGCACCCTCCTCCTCTCTCTCTCTCTCTCTCTCTCTCTCTCTCTCTCTCTCTCTCTCTCTCTCTCTCTCAACAGAACAAATCCACCCTCGAAGCACCGACCAGTCGTAAAAAAAACAAAAAGACCCTCCACTGCTTGACCTTTTCACCTTTTGCACTCTCTTTCTCCACACCACGCCGCGGCGGTTAAACACATTCAGTTTATCAACAGCCATTCACCGCCTTGGCCAATGAACTACCCTACCCTCCTTGGTCCCTCACTTTTTTAGAGACCAATTCTGAAAAAACCTTTACGGGCTGTTCAGTCAGGGAGAGAGAGAGGGGGGGGGGGGGGGGGGGGGGGGGGGGGGGGGGGGGGGGCCCACCCAGACCGTCTGTCTGTCCG
>JADBJO010000322.1:500000-505000 GCA_016801955.1 Conus betulinus | reverse complement strand
GCCCGCTGGTTGATATTATTTCCCCCAGGCGCTGAAATGGCAACAATTACGATCGCAATGATGATGACTTCTCAAATGTTCCACTTCCTGTTTTCCGTCTGCCGCAGAAAGACATTTTCAACAGATTCCGAACTGTAATAGCGCTCCGTCTGTGTACTGCATCACGCTGCTATATACTGTATAATGTAGCTTTGCATTGCACTGTAATGTTGTATTGTGCTGTATGGCATTGCACTACGTTGAAGAACGCCGGGTTACTCAGTACTATATTGTAACACATTGCACACTTGTATTGCATTGCGCTGTGTTGTTCTATTGACTACAGCACGCAGCTGACTGCTGCATTGTGTATATATTAAATGTGTGTTGTGTGTGCGTGTGTGTTGTGTGTGTTGTCACCACATTACAGCCTGTTTCTGCCTGTGCTGTTCCCCAACGAAAAGTCTAGCAGCACAGCAAAAGCATCGAACTGTTGTACTTCACGTCTTTTCTTCTTCACGTAATTTACAGGTATTCCATCCGACCCGCTCTTTGTATGCAGATGCTAGTCAGCACCCTTTCTTTGTGGGAGAGGGATACCACAGACTCTATTCCTGTGGCGTGTCTGCTCCGCCTCTGGTCCGCTGCCAACGCACTGACACGAGAAGCGCAGTCAGTGATGCAGATCGGCTAACAACAAACCCTCGTTTTCATGGTGGTCGCTCAAAACCCTGGACAAGAAGAAAACGAAGCGAATATTGCGGTGTGGAGATGTTTGGTTGGGTGTTGTTTTCATGATGGCACTGCTTAATTAAAGGCATCATCTGGACAAATCATCATGAGATTAATTTGCAAGCATTGTTAGGATTTGTAGGGGGCACGGGGGGGGGATTGGCATGCTCAACGATAGTCTCGCGTCTGCTGCTACCCGACTGGCGCATGCGCGGACTGTGGGCAGTATTTACTTGTATGTAGGAGCAGCAGATGCAAGAAACATCAGGACTGAAGTTCTTCATGAAATTTGATTTCTTCAATCCTATCATCCCTGCCACTGCCCCATACTTTAATCATCCTTGCTACATAGGCCTACTGATTGTTTCTCTCTGACGGCGGAAGACGAGCACTTGCCATGTTCAAGAAAGATTCGAAGACGGGATCATTCGGATGTTAAAATATCTGACAGGAGTCCAACCCATCTTACTTGCACACAACACACACACACACACACACCACACACACACACACACACACACACACACACACACACAACCCAGAGAGAGAGAGAGAGAGAGGAGAGAGAGAGAGAGAGAGAGAGTGACGAGAGAGAGAGGAGGGTGAGAGAGAGAGAGAGAGAGAGAGAGAGCCTGGCTGGGCCAGGAAAAAGAAAAATGCAGAGTTGGCAGGACAGGGCATCTGGGAGTCAGGACCTGCATGCGGCCCGGCCCCCTTACGGTTGAAAGGAATTCAGGGTCGAAACTCGTGTCTGCTGGGTAGGGAGGGTGTGTGTGTGTGTGTGTGTGTGTTGTGTGTGTGTGGTGCGTGTGTGTGTGTGTGTGTGTGTGTGTGTGTGTGTGTGTGTGTGCGCGCGTGCGTGCGTGCGCGCGCGTGCAGGCGGGCGTGCGTGCGTGCGTGTGTGGTGTTGTGTGTGTGTGTGTGGTGTGTGTGTGTTGAGTTGTATGTTTCTTTTATGAAGACCTTCTGCTGTCACGCTCTCCCTACAGTTTCTTCTGGACATAAACACACCACACACACACGCGCGCGCGCGCGCGACGCGCACACACACACACACAGACACACACACACACACACACACACTCTCTCTCTCTCTCTCTCTCTCTCTCTCTCTTTCACACACACACCACACACACACACACACACACACACACACACACACACACACACACATATTCAAAAATAGTAACTCCTGTAACAGACTCAACTGATTTGGATATCAGGGGATTAGTATGTATTTGCTCTTTAATGACAATTAAGTTCATCGGTACGCGTGCGTACGCACGCCTCTCTCTCTCTCTCTCTCTCTGTCTCTCTGTCTGTCTGACTGGTCTGACTGTCTGTGTGTGTGTGTGTGTGTGTGTGTGTGTGGTGTGTGTGTGTGTGGTGTGCGCGCCGCGCGCGCGCGTGTGTGTATTCACGTAATCTACAATGTGGATTTTGTGGGAACAGACCTTGTCAGCTTCTCTCTCTCTCCCTATGTTTCCCCCCCTCAAACTCCACGCGCAACCCCAAGCGATTCAGGGGATTACCCACATATATCATATCCTTTTTTCATTCGCGGATCAAATCGGCCGGATCTGCCTCGCAAAGATGTGCAAACGGAAAGGGCGACAGAAGGTGAGGAGGAAATGATTAAGGCAAGAGAAATGAGCGAACCAGGAGGGGGAACGGCGGTGAATGACGAATGGGGCGTAAAAATGCTTACTAGACAAAACATCCATCACCTTGCCACGAAATGGTTCAGTGGTGAATTCATGCCAAGCATGTCACATGCTGCCAACACTCTCTCACATTCCGCTGATCGGTAAGGTTTTGATGTGGTGAGTTGTTTTTCATGTCATGCTTCACATTCAGGCTCACCTTTCCCGATTACTCTCTCTCTCTCTCTCTCTCTCTCTCTCTCTCTCTCTCTCTCTCTCTCTCTCTCTCTCTTCTATTTATAATATATATATAATATATATATAGATAGTGTGTGTTGTGTGTGTGTGGTGTGTGTGTGTGTGTGTGTGTGTGGTGTGTGTGCGTGCGTGCGTGCGTGCGTTGCGTGTGTGTGTGTGAATATGTGTGTGCGTGTGGTTGTGCATATGTGTGTGTGTGTGTTGGCGTGCGTGTGTGCATACGCGCGCGAGGGCGTGTGTGTGTGTGGTGTGTGTGTGTGTGTGGGTGTGTGGTGTGTGTGTGTGTGTGTGTGTGTGTGTGTGTGTACGTGTGTGGGTGTTGTGTGTGGGTGTGTGTGTGGTGTGTGCTTTGTGTGTGTGTGTGTGTGTGTGTGGGTGTGTGTGTGTGTGTTGTGTGTACGTGTGTGTGTTTGTACGTGTGTGTGTGTATGTGTTGTGGGTGTGTGTGTGTGTGTGTGTGTGTGTGTGTGTTGTGATGTGTGCGTGTGTGTGTGAATGTATGTGTGTGGTGTGTGGTGGTGTGTGTGTGTGTGAGAGAGAGAGAGAGAGAGAGAGAGGAGAGAGAGAGAGAGGAGAGAGAGAGAGAGAGAGTCCAACTATGAGTTTAATCTGACAATATAATTGGTTTCAGTCAGTGTGTGTGTGTGTGTGTGTGTGTGTGTGGTGTGTGTGTGTTGTGTGTGTGTGTGTGTGTGTGTGAGAGGAGAGAGAGAGAGAGAGAGGAGAGAGAGTCCAACTATGAGTTAATCTGGACAATATATTGGTTTCAGGCAGTCAGTCAGTGTGTGTGGTGTGTGTGTGTGTGTGTGTGTTGTGTGTGTGTGTGTGTGTGTGTGTGTGTGTGTGTGTGCGCTTGAGTGTGTATGTGTGTGCGTGGAGTGTGTCTGAATGTGTGTGTGTGTGTGGTGTGTGTGGTGTTGTGTGTGTGTGTTGTGGTGTGTGTGGGTGTGTGTGGGTGTCTGTTGTGTGTGTGTGTGTGTGTGTGTGTGTGTGTGTGTGGTGTGTGTGTGTGTGTGTGTAATGCATGATTCCGAATTTCTAAATCTGCTCACAGCACGTTGACTCCCACTTCCCTCGATTCACTGTTCTTTCTTTTTATTTCATTCAGCGACACCCCCCCCCCCCCACTCCACCCCGATCCCCTGGTTTCCATCCCAGGTCTCTCTCTCTCTCTCTCTCTCTCTCTCTCCTCTCTCTCTCCAATCTCTCTCTCTCCCCTCTCTCTCTCTTTTACTCCAGCATGTGAATATCGCTCCTGAGGTTCCACTGGTCGGTTTTATGTGTTGTGTCTTATGGTCATAGCTCTGCTCCAATCAGATATGTCAAAAAAAAAAAAAAACCAAAAAAAAAAAAAAAAAAAAAAAAACAAAAAAGGCCAGTACTCTGGGGTAACCTCTCCTGTTCTGGTGTGTCCAACCCACGTCTTCTATATATTTCCGTTCAAAGGGTCTGTTTAGGTGTTCCATGTCTCTCTACGTTATACATCCTTGTTTATTACTGTTCGTTTAGGTCCACGGTCCAAAGCCGTTCAAGTTTATGCCCTAAGTGTTTTTTGCCCCGGTGCGTTGCCCTGCCCCCTGTTTGTCCTTGCACCCGGCCTGTCCCATGCTCTGTAGTATCACATCCTCTTTGTTCCATGGCCTGTGTGTCTCATATGCTATCAGTCTCATGCCCTGTGTCCTATATACTGTCTGTCCCACACCCAATGTATGTCACCTCCTCCTCCCTGTCGATGCCCTAAGAAAATGTAATCTATAATTATGAGAATGTTCTTTCGTTCTCCAATCCTAACCAGCAGGATGATATACTATAATAAAAATTCGCTTACACTTACGGTTTTTAATAAATCGTTCACTATCTGTATCGGTAGCCCTGTGCTGGTGTGGAAAGTTTACCTATTATTGTGCATTACAAAAAGCACTGCACATCTCAGCAGCAAATTCAAGTCCTTCTATGCTGCGTGCTTTTCAGTGACTCTGTATTACCTTCTCTCGGTGTTGTTAACGTTTCCCCAATAACTTAGGAAGGCTTAAAGAACTGACTGAGTTGTCAGTCAATGTAATACGAAGAGTGACACAGTTCCACTTTGTGAACAGAAATTCATGGCTAACGTTGTATCTAACTTGTCTTATTTTCCCCTAATCTCTTCTCGCTGTTGTTTTTTGTTAGTACTGTTACCGTTATTGCTTTCGTTTCTTTCTTTCTTTCTTTTTTTCTTTTTTTTTTTTTTTTTGATCGTTGTCTCCCCCTCCCCTACTTTTCAGGTATCAGAAGCAGTTTTGTTTTTGTGTATGTTTACAAACATGCCATTTTATGTTGAAGACCATGAGCAAAGTCCTCTTTTGGCACATTTATGATCTCTCTCAATTTATTTGATTAAAAAAAAAA
>JADBJO010000322.1:490000-495000 GCA_016801955.1 Conus betulinus | reverse complement strand
TAATCTGCGCTCCTGGCGTCAAATAGAGACACACCACAGTCCACAATACCGTGGTGTTCTCACCACCAAGGGTGCAAAAAAAGAATCCAATAGCACCCCCAAAGCAGCCAGCGAAGAGTAGTAAAGGAAAACCAAATGAAAGGGTGGGGAGGAAAAAAAAGTTGCTGAAAAAACTACAGATATTATGCATGCAGATAGTATAAAAATGTAGGGGGCAATCTTTGAGCCTACGCTTGAGGATCCACCCAAGGATGCAAGGGAGATCAGAAGACAAACACAAACAGACAGACAGAAACAAACAAATACAAGTAACCTCGATTTAATCAAAACGAAATCGGAAATGAAATGAGGCAGGGAACAGCAAACAATAAACAGTAAATAAGTGGGGTAGTCTTTGCTCCCATAAGGAAACCTAACACAGAGTAACTTTATTCAAGACTGGCACAGCCTTTTTAAAACTTGAATAAAGTCAGACAAATACAAGACGAACAATCTAATAGTGGGGGAAAAAAAAAAAAAAAAGAAAAAAAAGCGCAGCAGGCCAACAACTAAATTGTCTTCATTACTATGAAGACAATTTAGTTGTTGGCCTGCGCTTGTTTTTTTTTCCCCCACTATTAGATTGTTCGTCTTTGTATTTGTCTGACTTTATTCAAGTTTAAAAGGCTGTGCCAGTCTTGAATAAAAGTTACTCTGTGTTAGGTTTCCTTATGGGAGCAAAGACTACCCCACTTATTTACTGTTTATTGTTTGCTGTTCCCTGCCTCATTTCATTTCCGATTTCGTTTTGATTAAATCGAGGTTACTTGTATTTGTTTGTTTCTGTCTGTCTTTGTGTTTGTCTTCTGATCTCCCTTGCATCCTTGGGGGATCCTCAAGCGTAGGCTCAAAGATTGCCCCCTACATTTTTATACTATCTGCATAATATCTGTAGTTTTTCAGCAAACTTTTTTCCTCCCACCCTTTCATTTGGTTTCCTTTACTACTCTTCGCTGGCTGCTTTGGGGTGCTATTGGATTCTTTTTTGCACCCTTGGTGGTGAGAACACCACGGTATTGTGGACTGTGGTGTGTCTCTCTCTATTTGACGCCAGGAGCGCAGATACAGCCAGCCGTGTCTCCCTGATGAGTTTCCGACCCAGCGGACGAAAGGCCGGAGGAGCAGGCAATACAAATATATCTGCCTTTAAAAGGGATTGCGATGGTTCCCTTATGCAGCCAGTGAAGAGTTTCATATTTTTCTTAATTTCATTTTCCCAGTTTTTCAAAGACTACCCCACTTATTTACTGTTTATTGTTTGCTGTTCCCTGCCTCATTTCATTTCCGATTTCGTTTTTTGATTAAATCGAGGGTTACTTGTATTTGTTTTGTTTCTGTCTGTCTTTGTGTTTGTCTTCTGATCTCCCTTGCATCCTTGGGTGGATCCTCAAGCGTAGGCTCAAAGATTGCCCCCCTACATTTTATACTATCTGCATAATATCTGTAGTTTTTCAGCAACTTTTTTCCTCCCCACCCTTTCATTGGTTTCCTTTACTACTCTTCGCTGGCTGCTTTGGGGGTGCTATTGGATTCTTTTTTGCACCCTTGGTGGTGAGAACACCACGGTATTGTGGACTGGTGTGTGTCTATTTGACGCCAGGAGCGCAGATACAGCCAGCCGTGTCTCCCTGATGAGTTTCCGATATTGCCTTTGCCTTTAAAAGGGGATTGCGATGGTTCCCTTATGCAGCCAGTGAAGAGTTTTCATATTTTCTTAATTTCATTTTCCCAGTTTGTTACATCTTCAACCTCCCTGCTCCCCCTGCCCCCCCCCCCCCCCCCGCCCCACCCACCCCCTCCGTAAGTTCAAAGTTTTGCCAAGTCATTACTATGAAGACAATTTAGCTGTTGGCCTGCGCTTGTTTTTTTCCCCCACTATTAGATTGTTCGTCTTTGTATTTGTCTGACTTTATTCAAGTTTAAAAGGCCTGTGCCAGTCTTGAATAAAAGTTACTCTGTGTTCAATTTTCCTATGTTTTTGTTTTTAATATAGGACATTGACAGTCCATTGCAGGCGTAATCATTTTTGTTAAGAACGGTGAGGGTGCATGTTCGGGTTACGAACACAACAAAAAGAATAGGAAAAGAAAAAGATAATAAACAAACAAACAACAACAATAACACACACTAAAATCACCTATCCATGTTTTTTTTTTTTACATTTTCTTTCCAATCTTTTCGAAATTATGTAAAGGCTTACATCAATCAAAACAAAAGACAAATGCTCTATTTAATCCTTTAAGCGCCTTTCAAAACAAACAATCAAAACAAAAAAAAACGAAAGTCAAACAAGAATACGATTATATGTCGTCAAATCGGAGACAGCCCAACGCTAACAGAATATCTGTGACTGATTTGTTGTCTTTTTTTCCCCATACAGTAGCAATAGCACGTAACGTGAACAAGAAGATGGCGAGGATACAAGAGTCACACCTTCAAAATTCACAGTACAAAAAAAATTGAGAGTCCGTTGACACAGCTCATTCAGTCGCAAAAAAAACAAAAAAAACAAAAAAAAAAAAAAAAAAAAAAAAAAAAAAAAAAAAAAAAAACATAAATAAAATATAATCACCAGACTCTAGAGTATGCCCTAACCTATTCATCCAATATAAAAAAAAAAAAAAGAAAAAGAACGAGAAAGAAAACAATAAACTACAAAGGGCGGTGAAGCGCAGAGAAATGGCAAAAAGAAAAAACAAAAAAAAAAAAAACAACAAAACAAAAAAAGGAAAAAAAAAAAAAAAAAAAAAGAAAATAAAAAAAAAAAAAAAAAAAAAATAAAAAAAAAACAAAAAAAAGAAAAAAATAAGGAAAAAAAACAAGGGGAAAGAAAAAAAAAAATAAAAAAAAAAAAAGGAAGAGAGGGAAGGAAATAAATAGTGGGGGAGGATGGTGGGAAAAACAAGCTGGGATAACGATCCGCCCTTTTGTTATTACCCATGCTGGGGGGTAGAATACAGGTTTGGAAGTTGCAGTTTGCTGTTTGTGCCTCGTGTCTGCTTGAGCGTCTGTACGACGAAGCACAGTGGTTCCGTAAGCCACATTTCTTTGGAGTTATGGTGTGGTCTATTGTTTCACGGTCGTGGGGAACAAAAGATTTGCCTGCCTTATTTGCTTGCTATCACCTTAGTTTTCTCTTTCGAAATAACAAGTGGCTGCGCTCTCTCTCTCTATCTCTCTCTCTCTCTTGTGTCCAGTGTCTCTCTCATTTTCTCTGTCTCTGTCTCTCCTCTCTCTCTCCTCATTCTCTATTCTCTGTCTCTCTCCTCCCTCTCTCTGTGCCTCTCTCATTCTCTCGGTCTCATGCTGTCTGTCGGTCTGTCTGTCTGTCTCTGTCTGTCTGTCTGTCTGTCTGTCTGTCTCCTCGTCTCTCTCCTCTCGTTGTTGTGGCTCCTCAGTCCAAACACCGTGGCGAGCTCCCTCTGTATAAAAAAAAAACAAAAAAAAAAAGAAAAGAAGAAGAGAAGTGTGTGTGTGTGTGTAAGTGTTGTATCAACGCCTCTGGCATAACAAGTTAAAACACCGCTGACCTCCTGTACTCCCCCACCCGCCCACCCTACCCACACCGCCTTCTCCTCAAACGATGGGGGGCAAAGCATATAACCCCGCCTGACTGATTTCATGTTCCGGTGGGGGGGAGAAATCTGGTTATGCCCCCCCAAAGTGTACCCCCCAGCATGGGTGGACAAAAGTGGTACCCTACCGCACGGGGGGGGGGGGGGGGGGGGGGGGGGAACCCCTCCATTGTGAAAACCTGCACAGTCGGTGAATGACTTGCTTCGAGGGGACCCGTGACCGTGGACTTTTGCCCTCGGGGACCATCACACGCGGTAAGGTAAAGAGGCAGGCTACGGCTTTACCTCCCATCCCACTTGCCCACCCTCCAAAAGGCTTCCCCCCGTCCCCCCCCCGGGCTCGCCCCTGCCCCCCCCCGTCCGCCCCGAGCCTCACTTCCCCACCCCATCACTTTCCCCTCCTCCTGCCTCTTCCTCCCCCTCTACCCCCCCCTCCCCTCCTCCACTCTCTCTCCCCCCCCTCTCCCCCCTCCCCCCGCCCCCCACCCCCCACCTCCTCCACCCTCCTCTCCCCCCGCCCCCATTCACTCACACCCACACCGACTGCAACAGTACCCCCCCTGCGAAGAAATGTGAGAAATAACAACTTGAACAGGCTTTCAAACTCAGTGAAAGACATGGCCTAACCTTCGTACCTCTTCCTACTTCGCTTTTTTTCTTCTAACTTTTGGTCCTCTCATCCAGTCTCTCTCATCTCACTCTTCTCATCTTCCCTACGCTTCCTCTTCATACTCGCTCTCTCTCTCTCTCGTCGCTCTCATCCCTCTCTCTCTCCCCATCCTTACTTCATCTGTCACACACACAAACACACACACACAACACCACACACACACACACACACAAAAACCGAAACCGAACCGTTGAACAGAATTTGATGGACAAATCGACACTGGCTCAAGGGCGAGGTAAGGTATGGTAATGTTGCTTATAGCCCAGCCAACCGCAAAGGGCCACATCAGGGCTGTCACCGCGTTGCTCTAGGACGAACACTCTACTTTTGGGTGCGGACCTGTAGAACGAATCCGGATCAAAGGGAGGATTTAGGATCCCTTCAGCAAGATTACGTAAAATCTACAAAACCGATTGGGCCAAAACGTGGTGGATAGATGGACGAATCCATTCCAAGCTTGTGTGAATCCGTGATGATGATTCAGATCGAAAGGCTGATCTGATCCAGGATCCGTTCGCCTTTGGCTGAGGTCTGTGGTCTCCTGTAGGCCTTGGTACTTTCATGAATCAGTTTGGATGAAAAGAAATAGGCAATGTGGAAGAACAGGATCCGTCTCCTGACAGTTCTAAGCACTTTTCTTCTTTCTTTTTCTTTCTTTTTTTCTTTCTTTCTTGTTTTTCTACGCACGCAGGCTTTACACGGCCCCTGTGGCCCGG
>JADBJO010000322.1:472500-485000 GCA_016801955.1 Conus betulinus | reverse complement strand
AGAGAACACACACACACACACACCTGTGTAGACACAGTACACACACACACAGGACACACACACAGACACACAGAGAGAGAGAGGAGAGAGAGAGGAGAGAGAGAGAGAGAGGAGAGATGGAGAGGAAACAGACAAAGTCACACACACACACACACACACACACACACACACACACGCACACACACACACATACAGAGAGAGAGAGAGAGAGAGAGAGAGAGAGAGAGAGAGAGAGACAGAGACAGAGAGAGAGACAGAGAGAGACAGAGAGACAGAGATATGCAAACAGACATAGTCACACACACACACACACACACCACAGACACACACACACACACACACAGAGAGAGATGCACACACACACACACACACACACTCACACACACACACACACACACACACACACACACACAACACACACACACACACACACACACACACACACACACACACACGCGCGCGCGCGCGCGCGCGCGCGCGACGCAAGAGATCATTTTAACTCACGCTTACAAATGGATGCGTATCATACACATAATGAGAGTACGTGAAACACAAATGCGAATACTTGACATACAAATGGGAGTACGTGATATGTGTATTGGGCAGTTTCAAATGGAATACGTCAAATACATATGGGGGTAGGTCACATAAGAATGGGGCAGGTCACATAAAAATTTAGGTTTTTCACATTCAGTATGGAGCATGTCACATACAAAAGGAGCTGCGTGTGTAATCATGAAATCTGAAATCTGAATTCACGTTCTACGGAGGCCTGAGGCTTTAAAAGTTGTCAACACAAACAGAAAAATATTCAACTGTTACATGAAAAACGAACTGTGCTTTATTAACAGCAAATGAATTCTAAAAATTCACGAACCTCAAAGCTTCCAATATAACGAAGACGTACAGAAAAATAATCAAAGATTTTATGAAAGAATACTGCGCTGTGATTCACCGCTAAGGCTTTTCTTTTTTTTTTTTTATTCCATTTTTTTTTCAGTTGAACAAGATTTGCACACAAATGTGTCATCATTCTTACTATGCATAGAGTTGATCATGTAACACACACACAGTGTCAATATCTAGTACAGTACTTAATAGCAGACTTTGTGTAAACTTAGTTCTCTTGTTAACCATAGAGACGTGCTCAGCATTTCATTAGATTATAGCCCTTTTATGTAATAGTTATTCGCAAATAGAAGGTAGAACTTTAGTAAGCTGTCAACATACCGTTATGAATATATAACTGGACAAGCGCAATCATAGATCAATCATCTTATGGTCAATGTTGACTTAGTTCAACCAGAGCTAATATAAAACCATACATCATTGGAAAAAAAAACTGTGTACTTGTGTGTATATAGTATATGACTTCTATTAACAACAACAACAACAACAAAACAACAACACAACCTTTGTAGCAGTATTTTACTTTTTTTTGGTCTTAATCAGTTTGTATCAAATTTGTGTATGATGCCCATTTCAGTACAAATTTATCATATTGCATAGAAGTGTTGAATACATGTTTGTCTATCTCATAAGCTTCTTTTAAATCTCTTAGGAATAATTGAAGTGTTGGGTTTACTTTTTTTATTCTGCATTTACAAATAGTATACTTAGCTAGTAATAAGATGTGCCCGCTAAAGCTTTTCCATATTAACTGTTTTCAGTGAAAAGTAAATTCACAAACGAAACTGAACGACAGGTCTTTTGGTTTTACTCTGGCTTCAAGTGGTAGGGGCGAAGAGTTCTTCTGAACCTTTCTGACTGTTCCTTGTCAGTGTGGATTCATTCATCACCTCACATCCTGCTTACTTAGTGAAACAAAACAAAATCCCTTCTGATTGCACTTATTCAGCCATTGCATGTGGGAATGTCCTTTCTTGATGAAACTTGGCATCATTCCGTGAGTATATGACCCCACGCCCAACCTCGTTGGGGATATAAACAAAACAAACAAAAAGTTAACTGGGGGTATGAAAGTCTTTTCATTTTGTTTGATAGGAAATGCTGCCTAATTTATCACGAAAACTAAATGTGACATTCAGATACCACCACCTCTCTCGTTCCCACATCTCTCTCTCTGTGTCTCTGTCTCTCTCTCTGTCTGTCTCTGTCTCTCTGTCTCTCTCTCTCTCTCTCTCTCTCTCTCTCTCTCTCTCTCTCTCTCTCTCTCCTCTCTCTCAAATGTCTACTATTGTTCTCACAGGGCAGACCCGCTTACACTCTGGAGATTGTTTTGGAAGGATCCAGGTCAAATTGATGAACCATCACATTCATCAAACGGAGCTTTTTTTCCCCCCCAAGCTTGGCCCAGAGCCAACGGAACGAACGGCTTGTTCAGAGGCCCATTGTTTCAAAGCACAAACAATGGGACAGGTGTGGCCTATGGCTGACCATCAGATTCGGGATAAAAAAAAAAGAAATTAAGATATGTCACCTGGTGTTAAAGTAGGGATCTCCCCTTTCAAGAAAATCTATCTGATCCGACTTTGTGTGAATACTGGCATTGTGTCGGAGGATGCAGTTAAGGAGTGGGAAGGGGGGGGGTGGAAAGGGAAGTGGCACGAGGGTCAAAGGTCAGTATTGTGGGGGGACCAGAGAAGGGTCAGATTGTGTGGTGTCAGCTACGATACAGACCATGCGGCAAGAAAAAGGTCTGTCAAATAATGATTGCTGTCAGATTGGTTGTTTTAAATTGGATAACGCACGCTGACGAAGAACATGGATTCCGTGCGTGTGAGCGTGCGTGCGTGCGTGCGTGCGTCACTACTCATTACGCACCTGTAATCTTGTCTAGCTTGGAAAGAAATTGCTACGACCATCAAACAGAGAGAGAAGAGAGAGAGAGAGACAGACAGAGAGAGAGAGAGAGAGAGACAGAACAGACAGACAGACAGACAGACAGAGACAAACAGACAGACAGACAGAGAGAGAGTAAGAGAGACAGAGGGAGGAGACACAGAGGGAGAGGGAGGGAGAGAGAGAGAGAGAGAGAGAGAGAGAGAGAGAGACAGAGACAGAGACAGAGACAGAGAAAGAAAGCAAAGAGACAGACAGACAGATAGGCAGACAGACAGACAGAGAGACTTATGAGAAAAGGTAAAAAGATAGACACAGACAAGGGGTAGAGAGAAGAAGAAGACCGAGGCAGAAAGAGGAAGAGAAAGTGATTAGACTAAGCGTGATTGACGAGGCAACAGGAGAAGGGGTGGAGAGGCAGAGGAGGTGGGGCTGTTGAGTGGGGAGTTGAAAATGTAGTACCGACTGAAGTAGTAGTTTTTCCTCCAAACATAAGTGACCCCAACATAACTGTGCTACCCGACATTTCGCTCAGCTAATCCATTGTGACGGAAAATAAACACAATCCACTTACACCGGTAACGAGCCCAACACTGAACCGAAAACGTGCTTTTTCCCTTTAATTTAAGCCTAGATATCTAAACGTCATTCTTCTAAACGTCTGCTATTGTTACTTTTGGAAACTGAAATTGAAACGATGTCGTTTTGCACTCACCTCGTCAGTCACGGACATGACGCTCGCATCATCTTCTCTCCGCTGTCGCTTACAGACACTCCAATATTCCAAACATCAGATCGATGAGCGAAAAACAACTAATAAATTCAGCACCCATACTTATCATCCTCGAGTTAAGAGTCATTCACAAACGATGTGTGTCCTTGAGTGGAAGAATGTGACTTGGGAAAACGCAGACGACAGTTTCAACATTTTCAACAAGAACTTAGCCAATCCGAACAGGCCTGTGCCGGTTACATAGCCAATCAGAGTTAACAACCTAAATATAACAGTAATCCTCCGCCCTTAAAACTTCATAACTCTTGTTGTTATCTCCATACGTAAATCTAAATATTTCGCACTAATTTTTCAATCATGAAAAGAAAATATACATTATATCTTAAAAAAGATGCAAAGTATATAAACGTACTCCCAGTTTATCTTGAATACCCGTGACATATTCCACAGAGGAAAAACCGTTAGTTAGTACGGCAATAACGGTAAAATAAAACATTGGTCATCATCTGTGACCCATAATGAACATACCTACAAATTTTCAGAAAGATCGGCCACGTACTTCCTGAGATATTCCATTCCATAAAAAAAGAAAAACCGTTATGGGCCGTTATAGCCGTTAGTAAACGGCTATAACGGTAGAATAAAAGATCGGGCATCATCTGTGACCCATAATGACAAAACCTACAAATTTTCAGAAGGATCGGGTCAGACGTTTGGACTGGCCGGGGAGCGAGTGGAACACATTTTGACCACGGACAGACAGACAGACAGACAGACAGGCAGACACACACACACACACACACACACACACACACACACACACACACACACACACACACACACACACACACACACAGAGTATTTCTTCGTTCCCATTGTAAAGTACTCCCTGTTCTATAAGACCAGGGAGTACAAAAAAGAGAGAGGTATTTAGAGGAGAGCAGATAGGCTGGAGAGAGAGAGAGAGAGAGAGAGAGAGAGAGAGAGAGAGAGAGAGAGAGAGAGAGAGACAGACAGACAGACAGACAGACAGACAGACAGAGGGAGAGAGAGAGAGCTTTCAATAAACTGAAGCGTCAAACTACTTTCACAAAACCGTCATAATATGCAGGGGTGAGAAATGAAGCGAACTTCCGTTGAAGTAATGATAGCAGGTTCAGTTCGATAAAAATCACAGCATTATGCGTGCCCAAACTTTATCAACACACCCAACGACCATGAAAAAACCGGGGTGAAGCGAGCCAACAATTTGTTCAAGCCATGCAAACCATCACTCTTTAACACAAATCGGTGAGGTGCAATTTTACGCGTTTCGCCCCCGCGTATTTCGCCTATTCTTTATTCAATAAAACTTGTTCTCTCTCTTTTTCTACGATCGTTTCAACAAGATCGTTTCGCCAGAGAAGGAAAGTTTGAAAGCTATTAAGTAAGTAATCGAAGACAAGGTGAATGAGAGATTGTATAGGCCTTGACGAAACGCGCATTAATCGCAGTATGTAGCAAGTCGCACGAAGACAGAACGCGCACAGACGAAGAGAGCGAAGGCGACACACGCTTAGGAAACGTGCTGAGCAAAGTAGGACAGTTTGAAAACAAATCTCATTGTGATGTTTAAGATCCGGAGGGCGAGAGTTAGAACTCACTTTATTTCACATTGGAACATTTTCTATACTTTCTTAATTTTTTCAGAACTAACTACTGGATCTCAGAGAGAGAGAGAGAGAGAGAGAGAGAGAGAGAGAGAGAGAGAGAGAGAGAGAGAGAGAGAGAGAGAGAGAATCAGGCTTATTAGGTGTATCTGTTAAGATTTAGCACATAAAAGTAATACGTTACCATTCCAGTTTGCAGAGGACTGTTCGACCTTGGTGGCCGAGTTCTCGATCTCCCTCGCGCTTTTCTAGTTTATTTTATTCGTGATGAGTTTTCAAACATAACAACGTCATCAAAACTGTCAAGTACACATAGGCAAAGGCGAAGTTGGGGAGGTAGGGAATACAGAGGAGATTTGCGGGGCCGGTTAATACCATCGCTATTGTTGTCAGTGTTCACACACACACACACACACACACACACACACACACACACACACACACACACACACACGGCCGCACGCACGCACGCACGCACGCACACACACACACACACACATACACATGCGCATGCACACACACATGCATGCACGCGCACGCGCGCACGCACGCACACACACACACACACACACACACACACACACACACACACACACAGACAGGCGCGCGCGCGCATGCGCGCCAGACTGTTTCAACTGGTATTTGACAACAGTAAAAACATATTTACCCTGGATACCAACTTACTTTCCGTGCCAGCAAAAATATTAAACATCCCCTGTCAAAACGTTTTTCGAGGTTTAAAATCTCTCTCTCTCTCTCTCTCTCTCTCTCTCTCTCTCTCTCTCTCTCTCTCTCTCTCTCAGTGTCGTCTGTCTGTCTGTCTGTCTGTCTGTCTGTCTGTCTGTCTGTCTCTTCTCTCTCTCTCTCTCTCTCTCTCTCTGTGGGTGGGAGTGAAAGGTGGTGGGCGGGACGGGGTGGGTGATGCGCACGTCGCAATCATCTGTTTTCCTGACTGTGTTATGGCATGCATATCCGCGTGCACATGTTTCTGTCTGAGTCAGAGAGAGAGAGAGAGAGAGAGAGAGAGAGAGAGAGAGAGAGAGAGAGAGACAGAGAGAGAGAGACAGAGACAGAGAGAGAGTGCGCGCGCGCGCGCGCGCGCGCACACACACACACACACACACACACACACACACACACACACACACACACGTCCGGGTGTATGCGTTCGTGCATGCGTTTGTTGGGTATCTGTAGTATCTTTGCGTCTTCTCACAAACCCCATTAATGCGAGTTTTAAAAAGGGGGGTGGGTGTGGGTGGGTGGTTCTATCGTGTGTGTGTGTGTGTGTGTGTGTTGTGTGTGTGTGTGTGTGTGTGTGTGTGTGTGTGTGTGTGTGTGTGTGTGTGTGTGTGTGTGTGTGTGTGTGACGGGTCTCCGACGCTCCCCCTCGTTATTGAAATATGATTATCATATGCAGGGATGCAGGGGGTTATAGACAGAAGTATTTACGCTTTCACAACCAAAATGCGCTCTCGCATAGGCACATGCACTCTGTCACTCACATCGGGCCCGCACAAAGGTGACGGGGGAAACCAATAACATTTCACAGAAAATAATCAACTTTTATTTAACTTGACTCCGAGCCCCCACCCGTCACTACACAACACAATTATCTGTATCATACAACAATGTAAACACCATACAGACAATCTCATAAATCGCATCCCCTGTTCTTCAGTGATCTTACTTAACCAGGAAAGACAATATTTCACTATTACATTTGCACATTTATAAACTTAAGAACAAATAAAACGTCCATAACTTGCCAGCATTCCTTGGTTGACCGTCAGTTTCTCTCATCACATGTGCGACCACGAGCTGAAGCTGCCACACTGTTGTGTCCTCCCCGATTGGCCAAATCCCAGTTGGGGGACACTGGCAACGTAGCTTTAGTCGCACCCTCACACCCAGTCTTCCAGACTCCACCGCACTCCGCCCTCTCCACGGAAAGGGCTCCTGTCGGCCTCTCCCACAGGTCTTCTCCAGCTGCAAACACCCCACCGTTGTCTGGCAGCTCCCTGTCTAGGCTCCAACAGGCTAACACACGTCTTGCTGTCGACCGTCCCCACACGGGAGACAATTCTTCTCGTCGTCGTCGGCTCCGAGGCTACAGCAACCTCCACTGTCTTACGTCCCCACCTAGGAGACAACGAGGCGACAGCAACCCTCTGCTTTTCGCTGTACTTTCTTGAGCCCTGAGCAAGACGGGCGAGTTCACTTTCCCTTAAGTGAGTCACACACCTTCCTGGTTTTCCAGGCACCTTATATCCATCCTCAAAAACAAGAGAGAACCCGAGTTTAACTGGTTCAACCAATGGAATCACTGGCACACACACATCACACGATTTGTAACAATAACTCCCCAAGTTATTTTTATTCCACCAATGGAATCACTAGTCACCTACACATCCACACACACCACACAACTGTTAGCACCAACAAGGACTTGGGTACCAAGTGGTTAATGCATAACCTCCTATTCAACTCATGTTCCATTCCCCAAAGCTACCCCATTATACTAACAGCCTGGACTTCTCTACCAGCCCAGGACTAATGCTTTAAGTGGTGACTACACCCTATAGACAACAAGGTGCAAACAACTCGATAGTCCGAAGCCTTCCATTCATTCCTCAAGAAGAAGAACGACTGAAGGGTCGCTGTACTCTGCCTGCAGGCTGACGGTCGCCTATCCGTGACGGTCACCTGACACGATTGCCTTCCTTTTCAGCCCAGTCAATAGCCACACCCAAGTTGGACACTGTCTTTATCCAGGACCGGCAGGTCGGCATGCCCTTGGACCTATCCTTCGGACATGCGAAACACTTCCCAGTACTCTCCTCCCCCCTCCATCAGTAAACTACTCGGGGTATTCCCCCCTGGTGATGCCTGAATTCGCACACTTGAAGAACCCAAGGAACTTGCTCTCAACAACAGCAAAACTACCCTTAATTTGCCTAAATGCTCGAGAGAACATTCGGCCGACTCATGACACCCCCGTACCTAAGAATGTTGTTCCAATCAACATTTCCTCAAGGACGAATGTTCTCAGATTGGATAAAACAAACTCAATTGCATGGGTTCGATATAACAATACTACCCCTATGCTTCAAGACATCACTTCCATCAACATCTCTAACATGGGTAATGTGCTCAATTAAAAACCAATACATCAATCAGATAATCCAAAGGTCACTCTTGGTCAGTCATAAACGACTGTGCACAACATTTAAACTCTAAACTGGCCCACATATAATCCAGAACTCTCCTATATAGCGTCAGCTATCAGCATGTCTATACATATTAATTAATTATTCCATCCACTTCTAATAATAGCACAGCCATGATTAACCCAAGATTCACATTCAGGTGTGTGGCCCACACTCTGCTAATCAAAATTCAAATTCAGGTGTGTGGCCACAATCTACTAACACGGGGTTCAAATTCAGCGTGTGGCCCCACACACGCTCTCTCGCACACAATATGCAAATCAAACATTTATCCTGATGTTACAAAATAGGACATTTTCACACTTTATCGATCAGTGAACAAAACAACATGAGCAAACAGATATCAACCAGAAAAAAAATCATAACACGTGAGCATACACTCAACCATGATGGCAATGAACAAAAGCAACATCAACTGATAAACATATATCAAAAAAAAATGAAAAATAATAACACATGAATATAGGCTCAACCACGCCCCACAATGGGCCATCAAAATCAAAAGAAAAGAAAAAAAAAGTATTTCAGAGTCACCACAGTTGTGTACACACAACTAGCCAGCTACATTATTTACCCCATAGCTGTCCGTAACGGATGATCGCTCACGCGCCACGACAACAGCAGCCTGTAGGCAGTGGTCATACTATTGCCCCACTGCTACCGCTCACACTTAAAGTGGCAACACCCTGAAGGCATTGCTCCTACTATTGTGCTACTTCTGTTGTTCACACTACAACAGCAACCCCCTGGAGGCATTATTCCAACCCTTGACCTACTCCTGCCCCTCTCAATCTTGACCGCCGTTTGTGGCTCGCCAATAGTACCTGGGGCAGATAGTTTGCGCATTCCAGGCTTTAGAAGAGAGTCAGAGTCAGCGCACCCTTCACACATTTTAGTCCTTAAAGGAGCGCGTGAAAATCTGCGCGATCCTCTTCTAGCCTGTTTGGCAAAATCTCCATGGTATTCAGTCCCCTTGACTTTCTTCTCAGGGTGTGCCAAAGATCACGTGAACTGGGCTTGCGCACCCATTCACCGCGACGGCGATCATCTCCCCTTTTCAAAATGTTAAGAGATGATCCCTCACTCATCTTAGCTCCAAACCAATTTTCTTTTTCATCTGTGGAGCTTCCTTGGCTCGAATCCCACTCAGTGGCTATGCCCATTACTTGAGGCGTTATCTTTCTTCTCCCTTTTCCAACACTGGCTTGTCTGCTCCTATGAGCTGACTATCTTTTCTTTCTAACGAGGGCTGGTCACCTCTCGTGACCCCTGCCATGCGTCTCTCGACCTCCTTGCCACGCGTTATTACAGCCACCCTGGTTCCAGCCCAGCTGCCGGTTGCAGTTACTCTGTGGGCCCTCTTGCCCCCCCGACCCTGAGGTCGCCACCGTGACTCCTACATTTCTGACTACCACGGCAACGCCAACAACCTTTTGAACCCACCACTACGACCGCCATGGCCTACAGCACTGCCACTACCATCTAACCACCTCCATGGCCCACGGCCACGACATCGCCACTATGGCCACCACCTCCATGGCTTACTTCCACATCGCCACTACGGCCACCTCCATGGCCCACGGCACCCCGGCTGAACCACTAAACGCCAACAACTTTTTGAATCACCACCCACGCCACTGCCACTCCACGTGCCCCTCCATGGCCCACGGCACCGCCACGACGACCCTACCCTGCACTATCCTTGCTTTCCCTACTTGACTCGCAGCCTGGTTAGGCTTTTGGAGAGATGTACCTACCCCCTAACAAAGCTGGATAGGGAAGGTTCCTTTTGTACTGCTGCAGTGAGAGTACTCCTAACAAACTCTGACTCTACTTTGACACGGCCCAAGGGTAACCGATTAATTCTTCCATCTGCATATCGCACGCAGGTGGTTTCCCCTGTGTAGTCTGTCTCTCTCACTAAACCGGGTTCTACCATTGCCGCCAGAGTCAATCCTGTATCTAACAAGCAGTCACCGGCTTCCCGTTTTACTACTGCCCTAGTAGTTGGTGGTGGTACTCTGCCTTCCTGTTGAATTGTATCATCACGGCAACGACTGAATGTATTCGCAGTCCGCTACAGTCCTTGGCGATATGACCCTCTCGCCCACATTTAAAACATGTGCGTTTCACTCTAACATTCTCTTGAGTCCCACTGTTGCCACGGGACTTCGAATCCGCTTCTAACTGTGGTCTCGCCTCCTTTTGTGTAGGGAGTCGGCGAATCACTCCCTGCCTGTGTGGTCTGGGCATTACGGGACGACTGGTTCGATCCCTTCACCCCATTACGCTGTTCATGGGCAGATTCATATCTGTCTGCAACTTTCACTAACTCCTCTAAACTTCCTAATTCTCTTTCTGCCAAGAATACTGTGATCCCTTCCGACAAGTGGAGAGAATTTGCTCCTTAACGATCTCCTCCCTCAAAGATTCAAAAGTTTGTTCGATGTTTCCTAACCTAATCCATTTATCAAAGAGAGCCCTAAGCCGATAAAGGAACTGTACGTGTGTCTCACCTGATTTACGAACAGTTTCTCTGAACAATTTCCTATATCTATCGGCGGTTACCTGGTACCTCTGAAACAAAGCATCGCGCACCGACTCATAATCCATCTGTTTTTTTTCCGGTGGTAAGCAGAAAAAAAGCATCCCTAGCTTTGGGTGTCAGCAGCGCGGACAAATTTGTGGCCCACCGTTCTTCGGGTAAGCCCTGATCTTTGGCAATCCTTTCAAATTGCGAAATGAAATCCTCTAAATGGTCCGGATTATCATCAAACTTTGGCATATTGATCAAGGGACTGACATGTGGTGCAAAGTTCGCTTGAGGTTTTGCGTCCACGTCCCGTTCCTTTTCCAATTTTAATTTTTCTAACTCAAACTGCCTTATCTCCCTTCTTTCTCTTTCCTCTCTTTCCCGTTCTCTTTCTCTCTCTCTCTTTCCCTTTCCCTTCTCTCTCCTCTTTCTTTCCCGTTCTCTTTCCTCTCTTTCTCTCCTCTTTCCCTTTCTCTCTCTCTTTCTCTCTCTTTCTCTCTCTCGTTTTTTTCCCTTTCTCTTTCTCTTTTTCTCTTTTCTTTTCCCCGTTCTCTTTCTCTCTCTCTCTTTTTCCCGTTCTCTCTCTTCTCTCTCTCTTCTTTTTCCTTTCTCTCTCTTCTCTCTTCTCTCTTCTCTTTCTCTCTCTTCTTTTCTCTCTCTTTCTCTCTCTTTCTCTTTCTCTCTCTCTTTTTTTCTCTTTTCTCTTCCCTTCCCGTTCCCTTTGTATTTTCTGGCCTCGATTACACGGGGCCAGTTCTCATCTACATATGCCTTCAGTTCCGGACCCTTTAGTCCTAAAGCTTTTCCTTCTTCTATGAGGTCCATCTTTTTCAGCGGACCCATTGTCTCAGCACCCTCTTCAGTCATTTTGAAGCTATCTAACCCTCGATCAGCCAGCTAACACAACTACAGTAACAAGCGAGATGTCCACCACGATCACTCGTAAATAAAGCGATCAAATAGTTGTGCTACACACAATCAGCCTCAACGGTAACCAAATCAAGCAAGTTCAACAAAAGGCACAGTCATGGAAAAAAGATCAACACAATCAACACATGACTACGTCTTTCCCCGGTAAAAAAAAAAATCTAGGTTTCCACAATCATGACAAATTTCAAATCCTTTTGCAATTGAACAAAACCCAGAAATCAAAATCACTTATGACTCATTTATGTTCATCCCGGACGAGCCCCCAATTTGTGACGGGTCTCCGACGCTCCCCCTCGTTATTGAAATATGATTATCATATGCAGGGATGCAGGGGGTTATAGACAGAAGTATTTACGCTTTCACAACCAAAATGCGCTCTCGCATAGGCACATGCACTCTGTCACTCACATCGGGCCCGCACAAAGGTGACGGGAACCAATAACATTTCACAGAAAATAATCAACTTTTATTTAACTTGACTCCGAGCCCCCACCCGTCACTACACAACACACACATTATCTGTATCATACAACAATGTAAACACCATACAGACAATCTCATAAATCGCATCCCCTGTTCTTCAGTGATTCTTACTTAACCAGGAAAGACAATTTTCACTATTA
>JADBJO010000322.1:460000-465000 GCA_016801955.1 Conus betulinus | reverse complement strand
TGATGATGATGATGATGATAAAATCCTGGAATATACCCAAACAAAAAAACTAAACTTCTTTTCTTTTTTCCTTTTTTCTTTTCCTTTTTGAAACTGTATACATTCTTCTCTTTTTCAGCCCCTCTTCCCCTTCTCCCTTCCCCCTTCCCCCTCCCCCCCTCCTTCCTCTCTCCCTGCCCCTCCCCTAGCCCCCCTCCTCCACCAAATTCCGCCCCCCGCCGCTCTCACGTCCCACCCGTGCCAAGAAAACAGAGCTGCTTCTAATGGCATCCAAGGAGATTCCTCCGTGAGCTTCATTGGGTTCCAACTGTGGGAAATCATGTAGGGCGGCTTGTCGTCTTCATCTTCCCATTACGGACAGGGAGGCAGTCCAAGTCTTTCGTTGCCAGAGGCAAAAAGAAAGTAAGAAAGCAAGAAAGCAAGAAAGTAAGAAAGAAAGAAAGAAAGAAGAAGAAGAAGAAGAAGACGAGGAAGACGAAGACGAAGAAGAAGAAGAAGAAGAAGAAGAGAGGAGGAGGAGGAGAAGGAGGAGGAAGAGGAGGAGGAGGTGAAGGAAGGGAAAGAAGAGGAGGAGGAGGAGAAGAAGAAGAAGAGAGGAGGAGGAGGAGGAGGAGAAAGAAGGAGAAGAAGAAGAGGACGAGGACGACAAGGAGGAGACGGAGTAGGAAGAGGAGAAGAATGAGGAGGAGGTAGAAGAGGAGGAGGAGGAGGAGAAGCAGAAGAAGAAGAAGAAGAAGAAGAAGAAGAAGAAGAAGAAGAGGAAAGGAGGAGGAGGAGGAGGAAGATGAGGAGGAGGAGGAGGAGAAAAAGAAGAAAAAGAAACGGAAGGAAGGAAGGAAGGACGGGAGAATAAAGGAAGGAGGGAGGAAGGAAGGAATGTATCTGAAGCGGAGAGGACATGGAGGAAAAAGAGAGAGAGAATGAAAAAGAAAGAGGTCGGAAAGCAGGATGGAGCGTGGAATGCGTGTAAACGAAAAGAACGAACGAAGAAGAAGACGAGGAAGAAAGGAAAGAGAACGAAATACGGGAAAATAGCGAAAGATTATACGAACGGAAGAAAAGAAAGAAAGAAAACCACATCAGAAAAACAAACAAAAATGAGCCAACGAAAACGAACAAACAGAGACAGAAAAATGAAAACGACGAAGAAAGTTAACAGGGTGTTGGGCATGGAAGGGGGCGGGGGGGGGGGGGGGGGGGGGAGGGAGGCGGAGACGACGTGTACAAGGAAGAAAATAGGACGAAGGAAGAAGAAAGAAGAAAGAACGAAAAAAGAAAAAAAGAAAGGAGGGGGAGGGCGGGAGGTGGGGGGGGGGGGGGCAGACAGACAGAAATAAAACGCCAGTTGGAAAAATGCCGCAGCAGAGAGGAACTGCCCCTTTAAAAGTAAAACCTCCCCCCCCCCCCCACCCCCCCCCCCCCCCCCCCCCCCCCCCCGAGCGTCTCTGTGTGGTTATTTCCTCTCTCCGTTCCCTTCGCCAAGTCCTGTCTACAGCCGTATCAGACATTTTTACCAGCCAGCAGGATCGCCGCTTCTGTTCTCTCACACAGGCAGCTAACAGTAACACTGTATGCCCTTGAAGACAGGGAGACAGGGGATGGGGGTGGGTGAACAGGGAGATGGGGTGGGTGAGTGGTTGACGGGAAATGGAGGAGATTGGGGAAAGTGGGGGGTGGGGTGGGGTGGGGGTGGGGTGGAATTAGGCGGTAATGTTTCATGTGACACCTGGCGTAATGTTTCATGTGGATATCTGTTAAAACCTCGCGGATCAGTCTGACACCATTCTGTAACGCCAAATAAACGGACATCAACAGAGCCGTTGTAACCAACGTACACTTTGTAAAGATATTGTGCTAGTTAGAAGAGAGATGGGAACCATCAACAGATTACTCCTCACTGGTGGACGCCAATCCACTAGCCAGAAAATGGACCGTATTTCGTGAACTGCGATATCCCAGACACACACACACACAAACACACACAACACACACACACACACACACACACACACACAGAGGAGAGAAGAGAGAGAGAGAGAGAGAGAGAGAGAGGAGAGAGAGAGAGAGAGAGATTCACGCATGCGCGTACTCACACACACACACACACACACACACACACACAAGCGCGCGAGCGTATGCACGCATGCACGCACGCATACATACACAAAGACTCACACACATATACAGGAGAGAGAGAGAGAGGTGTAGAGAGAGAGAGAGGAGAGAGAGGAGAGAGGAGAGAGAGGAGAGAGAGAGAGAGACAGACAGACAGACAGACAGACAGACAGACAGACAGACAGGCAGACAGACAGAGAGTTGCCGACCAGATCTGACGTTGCGGGCTCATTCGGATCATGCTGGACCTAACCTACGAATGGTCATTTTTCTCATTCCGTCTTAATGTACAGTCATTTTAGAGGATGAGTTTACCCCCCCCCCCCACCCCCACCAACCCCGGCCCCACTCTCCTGTGATGGTTATCCCCCCTCCCCCCCCCACCCCACTCCCCGCCCCCTCCCGCGGGCCATTTTACTTTTTGGTTGGGGGTATGGACAGTAATCCTGAATGTCATATGGCACAGAGGAGATGAAGAGAGCCAAGATAACGGTGAAAACGGTCTGGCTGTTCGCAAAGCAAGTGTTCCAGCCATGTAGCACCGTGCACACACAGAAAGATGCTCGGTGAACTAAGCTGGACACCGGAGAAAGATCGTACTGCTCGCCATGCTGTGTAAGATCAGGCATGGCTTGGCACATGTGGACTTGAGAAAGGCTCTTCTGTCTGACGGAAAATCAAAACTTAGGGTTGCAACCTCACGTGACAGAAGAGCCCAATCCCACCAGCTCAACCGCCTTCAGTGTGTTCGCGATTATAGACGGAATTCGTTCCTGCCGCATACCATCCAGGAGTGGAACGACAACTTGACAGAGGCTGCTGTATGTAACATCAGAGACTCTTGATCTATTCAGGTCAAGAGCTTGCAGCCTCCTGAAATAACACCCACCTTTGTTTTTTTTTTGCGTCTGCCCTCTAAAGTGTCAGAATAATCACTTGATGACTGTGGATACTCTATGGATGATGATGATGATGATGATGATGATGATGAAAGAACAAGTAAACAAACTAAACTAAACTAAAGGGTCATGCCTTGACGTCTTTCCTGCCAGCCACACGCCCCAGTCTGGATATTTTGCACCAAAATGCTGTGTAAATCCACGTAAACGTTTTGAGGCCTACCTCAAATTTAAGCCAGCATTTCATGTTCAACAGATTATAAACTGATCGAAAGAACAACTCCTCACCAATTATTATTTCAATTGTGGGGGGGGGGGGGGGGGGGGGGGGGGGGGGGGGGGGGGTGGTGGAGGGAAGGAATTTTCGCCGATGAAATCACAAACATCTTGAAATACATGACTTGCCCCTTAGTTGACTTCACCCTTTTGCGCTCACACCCGTGACCTTATGTTGGCGAAAGCTTGAAGCGCCCAAATGGTCCCATTCCTTTGAGTTCTAATCTCTCTGTTTGGAACTAACTGGCTTGTACCTTGATGGTGGCTTTTTGAAAACAAAATGAGGAGAATCCACTTTGAGACAGAATGAAAATTCCCAAAACAATCTAATTGCGCCAGTCTATGAATACGCGACTCCTATAGCAAGGCCTTGGCGCATTAATTTTTGGTGTACAACATGCCCCCCCCCCCCCCCCCCCCCCCCCCCCCCCCCCCCCCCCCCCCCCCCCCCCCCCCCCCCCCCCCCAGCCCCCCCCCCCGCCTCTGTTTTGTTTCCTTAACACCACCATCACCACCTCTTCCTCTCCCTCTTCCTGCCCTTTCTCCCCCTCCTTCGGCTGCCTCTCAATTGCACCCTCCATCACTCCAACCCCCCCCCCCCCCCCTCTTTCTGTCGTTACCCAGTCTCTCTCCCTTACACCTTCGTTCAGCTGACAGACGTGGGTCCGTCTTCGTGGTGTCAGGACGTGACACTGGTCAGTCGGTTTCACCTCGCCTGGCCCCAGACGTGACTTCGGCTTTTCCGGACGTTTTAAATGGTCGGATTGGCAGTTTTGGCAGTTTCCGGTTCGGGTCTACTCTGCTCTTCCGCCGCCATTGTCTTGTCTTGTGCGAGTGATGTCCCCCCCCCCCCCCCCCCCCCCCCCCCCCCCCCCCCCCCCCCCCCCCCCCCCCAACAACCACAAAAACCCCCTTGCTTGATGGTTTTGGATGTTTGGCGTGTCTGCCCTGCCGTCTGTCGGTGTGGAGACTGGAAGTCGGGTTCTCTGCAGTTCGTTGCTTTTTTTTCTTCTTCTTTTTTTTTTTTTCTTCTTTTTTTTTTTCTTTTTTTCTTTTTGTTTTTCTTCTTTTTTTTTTTTTTTTCTTCTTCTTCTCGTATTCCTTCCTCCCTTACCTCTTATTGACATTTCTTCTTTCTTTTTGACTTCCTTTCTCCTTTTCTTCTTCCTCTTCCTCCTCCTCCTTCTCTTCCTTCATTCTCCCTCTTCTTCTTCCTCCTCTTCCTCCTCCTCTTCTTCTTCTTTCTTCTTCCTCTTCCTCTTCCTCTTCTTTCTTTTTTTCTTCTTCCTTCCTTCTTTTTTTTTTCTTTCTTTCTCTCTCATATTCGTTGTGCGTATTTAGCGCGCTTACCTTTTAAGAGCACAGTAGTCTAACAATGTAATGTTTTGTTTCACACATTGTTGTTGTTACACTGCAACGATACTGCATTCTCTTCAAAAAGGGGCTGGGTGGGGGAGAGGGGAGCAGGGAGGGGAGAGCTAGAGTGTTGCATACTGATACGGATTACGCTTTACCTGAAGGATTGTTCAGCACATGTCGATTATGAATCAATACACTGTATTGATGAAATGCGTCTGATCAGATTCGAACCCACCATCTCCAAATCCACGGCCACCGATTTTGGCTATTGTACAACGGCAGTTGGCAAACCTTTACAATTGATTTTTTTTTCTTAATAAATGGGGGAAAAATTCCATGTGCATTGTTTTA
>JADBJO010000322.1:435000-442500 GCA_016801955.1 Conus betulinus | reverse complement strand
ATGCTTCCGCGATGAATTTCGAAACTGATTTAATTAATGAACAATTGTCCGCACTTCATTATAAGCAGTACAGAAAGTTTAGTTGCAAAGTGAAACGACTGCAGGCGGAAATCTAAACAAATCTTAAATAAATGTCAGCGAACCGCCCAGAGAAACGTGGACAAACGAGTCACAAGACAAACCACAACGCGTTTCAACCTCTTAGGTCTTCTTCAGGTGCAACAAACATGAAACAAATAACGAAAATGCATTAGCTTTGATCGCGTCTGTGTTCAGCGCAAGAAAGAAGGCGTTGATTCAACGGTGACTCGTTTGTCCACGTTTCTCTGGGCGGTTCGCTGACATTTATTTAAGATTAGTACAGAAAGTGTTCTTCGTCATCATAATGTGCCTACATGCAGGACAAGGAGATTCTGTGGATGTTTCACATTCAAACCATCTTTTGTTCGCATTAAAACGTAAAGTTCTCAACCTAAATCTTGCGTAATTTATTCTGTGCCATTTATCTGTTATGACATTGAGAAACTTTTCAGAATGGCTTAAATGAGAAAAACCAGCGATATTTTTTTTTACTTTCCATATCTGAGTGCCAATTCTGTTTAAAAGAACAAATAAGCCTGTCTTTGAATTCCGCAATGAACTGTTGCTCATTTCTACTTCCTGGGTCATCCACACTATTCCAAAACCATGTTCTGAAAGGACTTTCTTTACTTTATAAGCCCAGTTTTCTTTACCCTTTTCCATTTCTAGAAGCATCATGTCATAGGCTTGCCTGCTCAAACGGGACTGGGGTAGCTTCAAGATCTTCAACCAGTACTTAATACATTTCACAAATGTACTTATATACAAAGGGTATCTGCCCATTTCTCCATATAAAACGGTGTTGGATGAATGAATAGGTACTTGAAGGAAACGCTTCATAGCATACGTATGTACTTTTTTCCATCTGCGAATTTTCATGTAAGCCCCAAATTTCAGCTGCATAAGTAAGAAGAGGTTTTATCTGTGTATCAAACATTTCCCAAAATATACCACAGTCTGTACAATTCAGTTTTCTCAGGGATTTCAGAATTTCAATAGTACCCTTTTTCCCTTTCATCAGAGATTCTTCCCATGCGTAACGGAAAGTTAATTTTGTTGAAAATATCATTCCAAGATATTTATATGAAATTAACTACTTGAACATCTGCCTTTCCATAAGACCATTTTTCATACACTGATAGGTGGCCACCCATTCTAAAAGACCACTATATTCGTCTTATCCAAGTTAACTGATAAACCTAAGCGGTCTGCTTCTTCTTTCAATACATTTAGTTGGTTTTGCAAACCTACAACTGTTCCGGACAGAAGAACAACATCATCAGCATACAGTAGTAGTAAAACTAATTCAACTGCTCCAGGGTATCATCTGGATACCATGTCTTCCTTTGCGGGACAATTCCACCGCCAGTTCGTTTATGAAAAAGAAAAAAACTGTGGACTTAACAAGCATCCTTGTTTTACCCCATTTGGACAATCAAAATATCTGAATATTCACTCTTCACACGCACGCACACATGCAAGCACCGAATTGTAGACCCCTCTAATAGCCATGTACAATTTACTATTAACACCACTTTTACGGAGTACATTTCCACAGAGCATTCCGATTTACCGAGTCAAAGGCCTTCTTAAAATCTACACAAATGCAATGTAGAGCTTCGATTTGCAGAGTAGATGTTTCTGAATCAAAGAATATAGTGTAAATATATGGTCTATGGTGCTGTAACTGGTTCTAAAACCTGCTTGTTCTTCCACAATTTTTTTCTGCAGTTTCAGCCCACTCAGTTAATCTTGCATTTAGTATGTAAGTGTAGATTTTACTTAAAACGCTGGTAAGTGATACTCCACGATAGTTGTCGGGATTGTTCACGTCTCCTTTGTTTTTGTAAATTGGTACAATTATAGATTTAGCCCATTCTGACGGAAAGATACATTATCAAAAAGTGAGTGAATAAATGAACAAGAAAATTGATTACAGTTGTGTTTGCATTCTTCAACATTTCTGCTATGATTCTATCTGGTCCTGCACTCTTTCCTAATTTGAAATGTTTGATACCAGCAACAACTTCTTCACTGGAAATAGGTTGATTAAATAATGGCTCAATTTCATTTTCTTCTACCACCAGTCTCTTCTTCCTTACTTTTATTATCAAAACTATGAAAAACGCCCCCAAAATGGTCATGCCACTGTTGAACTGAGATTTCGTTATATACAAAAACTCTTTTTGTTTATAGATCTTATCACTGACCAGAACATTTTAGAATCATTGACTGAATTTTTTAGTTGCTTTAACCTACTTTCTTTAAAACTCCATTTCTTTTGTTTTCTTTAGCGTAACATACTCTTTACGCGATACAGCGTATTCTTCTCTGTTCTTACTTTTATCCTTGGCTGTTTTGCATCTCTGAAATCTTTTTAATAGCCTTTTAACGTCCTGTTTCTTTCGTTCGCACTCATTATCAAACCAGTCTTTGTATGTTTTGCTGCCTCTACAAATAACTCGAACCATACAAGCTGCAGCTCCGCACAAAGCACTGACAAATTTATCTAGACTCTCATTCACGTTAATTTGTAATAACAGACGCGCTTTCTGCGTGCTGTCTAGAAATTCATCACATTCAAGTTCATTTTTGAATATACCAGCATATTCATCAGCCCAGACAATTTTTTCTTTACATTGTTTGGCTGAATACCTCTTCTCTAATTTACAACAATTACTTCCCCAAATTGCTTCAACTGGCAAGTGCTATGAATGAATGCAATCACCAATGTGTAAATCAAAGTTTGACAACAAGCCCTTGTGAACCAGTACGTAATCAATCACACTACATCCGTTTGGAGACACAAAAGTATATTCACCTTCACTATCACCATCACGAAAACCATTTAAAATGCTCAAGTCGAACATGACACAGAAATCCACAATGATTTGCCAAACAGAGAGAGAGAGAGGAGAGAGAGAGAGAGGAGAGAGAGAGAGAGAGAGAGAGAGAGAGAGAGAGAGAGAGAGAGAGAATGAATGTTTATGTGTGTGTGTGTGTGTGTGTGTGTGTGTGAGAGAGAGAGAGAGAAGAGAGAGAGGTGAGAGAGAGAGAGGGAGAGAGAGAGAGAGAGAGAGAGAGAGAGAGAGAGAGAGTGAGCGTGTGATTGAGTGCGAGAGAGAGAGTGTGTGTGTGAATGTGTGCGTGTTGTGTGTGTGTGTGTGTGTGTGTGTGTGTGTGTGTGTGTGTGTGTGTGTGTGTGTGTGTGTGTGTGAGAGAGAGAGAGAGAGAGAGAGAGAGAGAGATAGAGTGTGCATGTGTGTGTGTGTGTGTGTGTGTGTGTGTGTGTGTGTGTGTGTGTGTGTGTGTGTGTGTGTGTGTGTGTGTGTGTGTGTGTGTGTGGTGTGTGTGTGTGTGTGTGTGCTGTTAAACCGCAGCTTTGCTGAGGGGTATGGCTTGCTGCTGATCACATGACTTTTGTTTCCATCTCAGTCTTGCTTCTTACGGAGGGCTATGTCAAGCCTTCATCTCTACCAGAGATAGATGTGAACTCCTCAACTCTTACAGAGAGCTATGTCACCCCCCTCATCTCTACCAGACTTATGTCAACTCCTCATCTCTACAGAGAGCTATGTCAACTCCTCATTTGTTACAGAGACCCTGTCATACACTCATCTCTTACAGAGAATTATGTCAACCCCTCATCTCTTACAGAGAGTTCTGCCAACCCCTCATCTTGTGCAGAGACCTGTGTCAACTCCTTATCTCTTACATAGACCTATGTCAGCCCCCTCATCTATTACAGAGATTTGTGCCAGCTCCTCATCTTTTACAGAGAGTTATGTCAATCCTTCATCTATTTCAGAGATCTATGTCAACTCCTCATCTCTTACAGAGTTATGTCACCTCCTCATCTCTTACAGAGAGTTATGTCAAACTCTTATTTCTCAAGCAGAGTTATCTCATTCCCTCATCTTTTACAGAGACCTATGTCAACTCCTCATCTCTTACAGAGAGTTATGTCAACCCATCATCTCTTACAGAGACCTATGTCAACTCCACATCTCTAACACAGAGTTATGTCAACTCCTCATCTCTTAGATAGGGTTATAACTACCCCTTATATCTTACAGAGGGCTCTTTCAACCACTCATCTGCATCTCTTACAAAGGGCTATGTCACTCTCACATCCCTTAAAGAGACCTATGTGAACTCCCATCTCTTACAGAGACCCATGTCAACCCCCCCCCCATCTCTTACAGAGGGTTATGTCAATCCATCATCTCTTACAGAGGGCTTTGTCAACCCTTCATCTCTTACAGCGGGTTATGTGAATCCCTGATCTCTTACAGAGAGCTCTGTCAAATCCCTCATCTCTTACAGTGGGCTATGTCAACCCTCACCTGTTACCAGGGCTATGTCAGCACCTCATCTCTAACAGAGACTTATGTCAACCCCTCAGTTCCTACAGACATCTATGCCATCCCCACAACTCTTATAGAGACCTATGTCAGCCTGTCATCTCTTACAGAAGGCTATGTCAATCCCACATCTGTTATCAGGTCTATGTCACCCCCTCACCTTTTACAGAGACCTATGTCAACTCCTCAGTTCCTACAGATACAAATGTCAATCCCTCATTTCTTACGGAGAGCTATGTCAACTCCTCATCTCTTACAGAAGGCTATGTCACCCCCTCATCTGTTACCAGGGCCATGTCAATCTCTTTTCTCTAACAGCGGGCTATGTCATCCCCTCATCTCTTAAAGAGGGCTATGTCAATCCCTCATCTCTTACCAGGGCTATGCCAATCCCATATCTCTTACAGAGGGCTATGTCACCCCCTCATCTCTAACAGCGGGTTATGTCATCACCTCATCTCTTACAGAGGGCTATGTCAATCCCTCGTCTCTTACCAGGGCTATGTCAATCCCTTATCTCTTACAGATGGCTATGTCATCCCCTCATCTGTTACCAGGGCTATGTCATCCCCTCATCTCTTACAGAGGGCTATGTCATCCCCTCATCTCTTACAGAGGGCTATGTCATTCCCTCATCTGTTACAGAGGGCTATGTCATCCTCTCATCTCTTACAGAGGGCTATGTCATCCCCTCATCTCTTAGAGATGGCTATGCCATCCCGTAATCTCTTACCAGGGATATATCAACCCCTCATCTCTTACAGAGGGCTATGTCAACCCCTCATCTCTTACAGAGGGCTATGTCATTCCCTCATCTCTTACAGAGGGCTACGTCATCCCCTCATCTCTACAGATGGCTATGTCATCCCCTCATCTCTTACAGAGAGCTATTCATTCCCTCATATCTAGCAGAGGGCCATGTCATCCCCTCATCTGTTACCAGGGCTATGGCATCCTCTCATCTCTCACAGAGGGCTATGTCAACCGCTCATCTGTTACCAGGGCTATGTCATCCTCTCATCTCTTACAGAGGGCTATGTCATCCTCTCATCTCTCACAGAGGGCTATGTCAACCCCTCATCTGTTATCAGGACTATATCACCCCTCATCTCTTACTAGGGCTATGTCATTCCCTCATCTCTTACAGACGGCTATGTCCTCCCCCTCATCTCTTACCAGGGTTATGTCATCCCTCGTCTCTTACAGAGGGCTATGTCACCCCCTCATCTCTTACAGGGGGCTATCTCATCTCTCGTCTCTTACAGAGGGCTATGTCATTCCCTCATCTCTTACAGAGGCTATGTCATTCCCTCATCTCTTTACAGAGGGCTATGACAATCCCCTCATCTCTTACAGAGGGCTATGTCATCCCCTCATCTCTTACAGAGGGCTATGTCATTCCCCTCATCTCTTACAGAGGGCTATGTCATTCCCTCATCTCTTACAGAGGGCTATGTCAATCCCTCATCTCTTACAGAGGGCTATGTCATCCCCTCATCTCTTACAGAGGGCTATGTCATCCCCTCATCTCTTACAGAGGGCTATGTCATCCCTCATCTCTTACAGAGGGCTATGTCATCCCTCATCTCTCTACAGAGGGCTATGTCATCCCCCCTCATCTCTTACAGAGGGGCTATGTCCTCCCCTCATCTCTTACCAGGGCTATGTCAATCCCTCATCTCTACAGAGGGCTATGTCAATCCCTCATCTCTTACAGAGGGCTATGTCATCCCCTCATCTCTTACAGAGGGCTATGTCACCCCTCATCTCTTACTATGGCATTCCCATCCCCTCATCTCTTACAGAGGGCCATGTCATCCCCTCATCTGTTACCAGGACTATGTCATCCCCTCATCTCTTACAGAGGGCTATGTCAATCCCTCATCTCTTACAGAGGGCTATGTTATCCCCTCATCTCTTACAGAGGGCTATGTCATTCCCTCATCTCTTACAGAGGGCTATGGCATCCCCTCATCTCTTACAGAGGGCTATGTCATTCCCTCATTTGTTACAGAGGGCTATGTCCTCCCCTCATCTGTTACCAGGGCTATGGCATCCCCTCATCTCTTAAAGAGAGCTATGTCATCCCCTCATCTGTTTCAGAGGGCTATACCACCCCCTTATCTGTTACAGAGGGTTATGTCACTCCCATCATCTCCTACACTGATCTATCTCAACCCCTCATTTCGTACTGAGAGCTATGTCAAGTCCTTCATCTCTTACAGAGCGCTACGTCATCCCCCTCTCATCTCTTACAGAGATCGATGTCAAATTCTCATTTCTTAGAGATGTCTGTGTCAACCCCCTCATCGCACTTACAGAGGTCTATGTCAACCCCTCATTTCTTGCAGATATCTATGTCAACCCCTCATTTCTTACATAGGCTGTGGCAACTCCTCATTTCTTACAGAGGACAATGTCAACCTCTCATGTCTTTTAGAGAGCTATGTTGATCCCTGATACATATTTTAGATAATGGAGTCTTGGTATTTGACGGAATTCTGTCTTTCGAGCCGAAGGTGTCTGATTGGGTTTATAATATGGGCCACCTAAAACCTCCAGCACCACCACGTTGTCCTAATAGTAGTTATAACAGCCCCAGCCGCTTCAGGGGCTGGGAAACGCTTGCCACAAACCGCAGTGCCTGGGGACTTGCTGTCCACAAAGGAGTAAACAGCTTCGAAGAGAAGCGTTTGCAGGAGTTGGACCAGAAGCGCCAAGCCCGCAAAGACAGGAGACCTGACCCAATGACAGCTATGCATGCCCAGAGTGTGGACGTATCTGTGAGTCCAGCTTTGGCTTGCGCTCAAACATGCGGAGTCATGTCAATGACGTCTTCGTCGACCACGAGGGACATTCATGATGGTTATAACAGCCCAACAGAAGTAGCTAGCAGCAGTAACAGCGCTTAGCAGAGTACGCGGTACCGATTATTTTCGGTCATTTATTTTGCAGAGGGCTATGTCTGAATCCTAGTGGAAACGACCGTTAACTCACAAAGACTCTTACCGAGGGCGAATAAATGCTGGTCTCTTACCCTTGAAAGACAATCCCT
>JADBJO010000322.1:402500-407500 GCA_016801955.1 Conus betulinus | reverse complement strand
CAAGCTTTTATGGATCCGTTCTTGGGATTATGACATTTATCGAGCAGTTTGGTCAAAAGAGTTCAGTAGGTTTTTTTTTTTTTCAACAATTCTACCGACAGACAAGCACACAAACAAACGGAAGCCGAAGCAAACATAAACGTCTTTGTCCAGGGGAAAAATTGCGAGACGGGGATAGTTCTATTCTCTTACACCTGACAGAAAAGTCATTGAAGCAGTTAATCCCCTGGATCACAGCAGAGTGGGACTGTGTACATCCTGAGCCGCTAAGAGGACGTAACGCGAGACGTTTGTGTCAAAAGAAAGGAAAATAAACCCTTGATCCCTCAGAGCCGGCGTGATCACCCACAGTGGAGTTCTTTGTCGTGTGAGGAGAGCGGCGCTGAGAGTTGACACAGACTGACAAGCAAGCGGCAGGAAACAGGTCAGATTGACGGCAGAAAACAAGTGGTTTGAGGGCAGCACCTGTCAATGATACTGTACGACAGAGAGCGCAGAGTTAAGAAGTTAAACGGCAGTTCCTAGATTCACCTGGAAGTGTGTTCTAAACACACACAGGGACACACAAGGACACACACAGACATAAAGAGACACACACACAGACGCAAGCATACAGACACACACACACGCAGACACGCATCCCTTCCACCACCCCCCCCCCCCCCCCCCCCTACCTCCTACCCACACACACACAATCTAAGAGATGACATTTCAGCAATAAGAAACCATCGTGTCAGCGGACATGTAGCCACCTTCACTTCAATCTAACAGAGCATGACAAGCTGCGCAGACTGTGCCAAATCAGGAGCTGAGTTACAACCAAGACAACACAACTTACAAATTTAAAGCTCTTGATGCATGAGTATCGTAACTGCCTGACTCATCAAAAGAAAAAACGTCTATCGAAAGCTGAATTCTGTCACTGAAAAAAAAAATCACATCAAACGAAGAAAGGTGTTAGTCTCATTTCTACGACGACCTTCCCATTGATTCAGGGGGGAAGTTTAAGGTAAAAGATAGGACAAGTAATCTTCATTGATGTTATGTCAATCATAGCACTCAATAAGAACATGTGTATTTGTGAAAGGTCCGTTGGAGATCAGGCACCAAGGAGCCCCTTCGTGTTTCTGGTGATAAGAATATGTTGTAGTACAACCCATACGCGACCTGAAACTATAGTTTTCTTTCCTTCAGTGACTGAAGATTCTCAACAGGAAATTCTTTGTCTTCAGGAGGTGGACCTTCCATCAGGCCATCCCTGTTACGGCTCAACAGAGTTTCCTGTAAAACAAAATCATAAAAGAGACATGAAAGTGTTGTCCGAAATAAAATAAATAGAGTTAACAGGTTTCGAAAATACAAGACATAATCTGTCAGCAGGTAAGAAACCGTCTTCTTTTCAATCTGACTTATCTCAGGATTTCTGGTAAGAAGAAGACTAGAACTCTGAAGGCAATGGCAGAGGCAGTTGAAAAGATTTCAGATGAGGAGGAACAAACATGAATGTCACGAAGCTTAAACTTGGAACAGGGCATTCGATTGTGAAGTGGATAAGACATCCATCTAAAAAGGCAACCCGTTGAGACCCCTACCCACCCAGAAAGTGCTGGTGTTTGAATCCTGGCAAAGCCAGGGATAAATCTTAAAGAAAGGGCATCTGGAAGTCATTACCTAAATGCGGGCTGGTCACCACAGGGCGTGAGGAATTCAGGGCCCAAACACAAGTCTGAAGGGATTTCTTCTTTGTAGATCTGCTATAAAATTTTCTCTGGAGTTTTTTTCCTGCTGTGTTGTTGTCGAACTAAATCATACCCTTTGCTATTTTTGTTCACTTGTGTTTTGTGTTACACCCTGTCACGTCGAGTTGCAAGCTACTGGAAAAAAGTAAACAGGCGTGTTTGTTCAAGGTGTAAAGTGACAACCGACGGAGACCGTGACCATGAGATCAACACCAGAATCAGCAAGTAAACCTACCATCCACCATGTCCTAGCTCATGTCGAAATCCCCTTGTCAATATCATATTCTTTTAGACCAGCGTGCTCAGCGTTTTCCTGCATGATTCAGATAGCTAGATGACTACATCTGCCATCGAGTAGAAGGTGCACGTGTTGCAGACTATGTGTTTGTGCCGTACCTACAGGACATTCTGGTGGAACACTGCCTCAGTGAAACTCTCTGACGCAGGACAGCGACGCTGCTGATGTCAGAGACCATTCAGCCTTGCTGATAGAGACAACTGGAACACGTTTGTCACATGTCACACAACTCACTGCTGATGTCAGAAACCATTCAGCCGTGCTGAGAGAGACAACTGGAACACGTTTGTCACATGTCCTACAACTCACTGCTTAAATGACTCAGCGCTGGACCCCCCCCCCCCCCCCCCCCAAAAAAAAAAAAAAAAAAAAAAAAAAAAAAAAAAAAAAGCTGAAAGTGGAACCTGGCGCATAACAGCTGAAAGCCAAAGAAATGACTCTGGAAATGGCCCATGAGCAGTAGCTTGCATGCTGTCTCGGCTTCGATGGGCAGGTCATGTAGCTCGCATGCCAGATCACCGGCTATCCCAAGAGACCCTTCTACAGTGAGCTGCAACAAGGAAAGCGTTCCCATGGAGATCAGAAGAAAACGCTTCAAAGACACTCTAAACACATCCTTGAAACCGTTTATCACCAACCCTGACGCATCAAAACAAACTGCCATGGGTCGAACTAGATGGCACTGCTCTAATCACAAAGGTGCCAGTTTATGTGAAGAAAGGACGGCAGCTGCCGTGCAACAAAAGAGACGGACAAGAAAAGCCCGCGCCAGCAGGCAAGAGCAGGTCTCCCACATTGCCTGTCCAAATTGTCACCGCACATTTCGTGCACGCATGGGCTTGATCAGCCACCTGCGCATCCACAAATCATCTCCCCCCACTCCCCCTCCCCCCACGCCCCCTCCCCCTTTAACCCCAAAATGACTGAAGTGGTTCTCGTCGATCCGACAGACGAACAACACATAGCTGGTGGAGATCTCTTGTTATCGCCTAAAACACCAGATGGTAAAGAGAAGGTTGAGAGAGCAAGTGTTGTATAATAATGTCACAGTCTTCTTATTGTTGTTGTTGTTTGTACAACCAGCTTGTATTCTGTGTTGGTATTGAACCAGTCTACATACTATCTTCTTGAACCGTATTACATACATACAGTGTTGAATTAAAGTATGCATTGTGTTGATGTCCCTGTCTTGCAAACGTGTTACAGAGTGTGTTGTGAAACCATTTAGTATATGGTGCTGCTGTTGAACCATACTATATACTAAGTTGTAGAACCGTATCATGTACTGTGTTTTTTTCGAACCATTTTGTATACCCTGTTGTTGTTGATGTTGTTGTTGTTGTTGTTGTTGATGTTGTTGTTGAACCGTTATAATTCAATCGTTTTTACATGCTGTGTTGTTGAATCATATTGTGCATTCTGTTGTTGATGTGTTGAATTGTATCATGTGCCATCGTTAGACATTATTTATACTCTGTTATTCTACAGCCACCATGTACCTGGTGTTTCGTCGAGCCATATTGCATTTTGCATCGTTGCAGTCGAGCAATAACAGATAATTTTGCTGTTGCTGATGGTATCATGTACTGGAGTTGCACAGTCATACACCTAATTGCTGTACAACTGTAATATGCAGCATGCTGGTGAACCTTATCAGTGTGTTGTTGAAATACGTTATCCAATTTCCTGTAACAGAAGTCCAGACCGAACTCCGAGCTGGGAGGTGGGAAAGAAGAGGGAGGATGTAAGGGGGAGGGAAACCATGGAAGGGGGTGGTGGTGGTGGATGCAGGCAGAAGAAGAAGGACGCCTCCAGCTTCACGTAACGAGGCACTATTGGGTACCTGTGTGCATAGCCTTTACTCTTCGGGAAACGATAGGGCTTCATTCCAGCAGAGCCGAAATTCAAGGCTTCGACTTGAAACGAAGAATCCCAGGAAATGTTCTGTTTCAAACAGTAATTGGAAGACTGCGAAAACCAGTTAAGATACCGCACGTGTCCCTTCTCTCTCTCTCTCTCTCTCTCTCTCTCTCTCTCTCTCTCTCTCTCTCTCTCTCTCTCATGTATCTTGGTGGCCCCGCTACTTTTTCGCTTTATCTCCTTCCTGATAGCCTAAATTGCTTTCCTTTCGTCTCCAGCGCCTCACAAACGAGCCAATTGAGACAACACAATCTGCCATTCCTTGTCACCGGAAGTTGCAATCGCTTTCAATTGACCCGGATCGTGAATCTCCAAAGTCACTCCCACAATTCGGTTTTCTTATTTTTCTCTTCCCACCCCCCATTCCCCCGGGGGGGCTGCGGCAATTATTTCTTTGTGTATGATCACCACCCTCCCTTTTTTTAAATGAAGGCAAACGGAAATGGAACTTGGTTGTGGTTATAAGAGAAGAGCTCTGACAATGTGTGTTGGCGTGCTCGTTTGTTTGTTTGCATGCTTGCTCTCAGCTGGGCTACGAGCAAGGGAAGGCGGACGGGGAGGGTGCGGGTGGGCAAGGTAATGCTAGTTACAGCCCAGCCGACCGCAAAGGGCCATATCAGGGCTGTCACCGCGTTGACGTCAATCCACAAGTCATTAAAACAGAGAAATTGTTTCACACAAGTCTTAGAAAAAAAAAAAAAAAAAAAAAAAAAAAAAAAAAAAAAAAAAAAAAAAAAAAAAAAAAAAAAAATCCGAAATACATCGGGAATTTGTTAAAACTCTTTTCTCGTAAAATGTTAGGTCAGATCAAAATTGTTGATCTCTTTCAGAAATTCAAAGATCACATCAGGTGGGGCATCTCTGAAGGGTTGTGGGGTGGACGGGGGCGGGTGGGGGCACATGAGCTTGTGAGTGCTTTATAAAACTGGTGCATGTGTCAAAGAATCATCATTTGGGGCTACATGGTTTTATTCCTGCGTCAGCGTGAAAATAGTTAGGTGCTGTGATTACATAACGCCACATCAGGCTACACTACTCCTCAA
>JADBJO010000322.1:377500-390000 GCA_016801955.1 Conus betulinus | reverse complement strand
ATACTGCTTTTTTTTCGGTTTAAAAGAGCCGCCGTGGGATCAGTGGTAAGCGTCGCTGATTCCGGCTCGAAGGTCATGAGTTCAATTCTCATCAGGGCCGTTTATTTTTTTTTTGTCGCATTTTTCGACCGGCTTCTAACAAGATTTTAATTCACTGTGAGCTCAACTGTCAAGACTAAAGCCGAGCTTAATCCACGTGATGGATGCATCTCTGAGACTGTAGCTCAAATTTTCTGACAACGCTACAGGTGTGCGTATTTCTCGGGCCTGATTGATGTCGGAATACATAATGACACTAAGCTAGAGTACAGCCATGTCATGCAATCTCAGGTCGACTGGAACTCCGTAGCCTTATCTTCATCGTCCTTTTCCTCATCGATCAGCATTGGCGACGAAGTCTCAAATTCTGTGGCCCTTCATGTCCTGTTTCTCACGGTGACCTCAGTTTCCATTTGCTGTCCACGCCTGTGTCCTTGGTGAGTTCGTCTGGAGGTTTGCCGGATCGGCCAGTTCATGAGGACTGTCGTCGGCTGGACGTGGGGATGTTCTCCGAAGAGGGCCGCTCACTAAATGCTGGATTCGCAGTAAATGAAGCAATTATTGCCGTCAGAAAGGGGCTTAGTGGGTGATGCCTTGCGCATGTTGGATCAGAACAGGCATCACTGAACTCTACCGAAGTGGCCTGGCGACAGTGCAGTGTCCCCCTCTGGTGGGTTGCCTCTTCATTGACGACTTGACATGGACTGCTTGCTACCGGACAAGCAGGGGTGCGACTGTGATCCAGGAGGGGGGGGGGGGGGGGGGGCGGGGGGGGGGGGGGGGGGGGGGGGGGGGGGTCGGAGCAAGGGGGTTGGAGGTAATGCCACTAAGGTGCCATAGAAGATGCGACCCCCCCCCCAAAAAAAAAAACAACAAAAAAACAAAAAAAAAAAAACTAAAGACAGAAATTTTCCGATTTCACATACATTCAACACTCTTACTTGTGTCAGGTACTCCATTATAAGCTTACAATGGATGAACATATAAAAGGTCAAGGAGAATTTTTTTTTTTTCAATACAGTGTGAGTGCATGCACGTGAGTGCTCTGTGTGTGTGTGTGTGTGTGTGTGTGTGTGTGTGTGTGTGTGTGTGTGTGTGTGTGTGTGTGTGTGTGTGAGTGTGTGGGTGTGAGCACACGCGCCCGTACTTGTACACGTTAATTGGAAAAGGATTGCAAAAATCGCTGAAGCCATGGAGCACAACGTTTAATAGTAAATTATCCTCAAAGAGTGACTTCCTGCCTCCCTCCCCACGCCCTCTCTCCTTCCCCTCCCCACCCCTTCCTCCTCTCCTCACCATACCCACATCCACCAATCCGATCCCTGCTTTCTCCAGTGTAAAGAAATACACAATACAGAAACAAACAAAAAAAATGAATAAAAGAAAAATGCAAAAAAGAAACAAACAACTTCCACACAATCATTTCGCGAATAAGAGAAGCAGCTTCTCTTATATTAGAAAACCAGTACTTGGATCCGTTAAATTTCTACTAAAACAAACATTTTAAGCAAAATGATTCACATCTGTGGCATCAGTCTTATTTTTTTTTCCGGATCCGTAAAATTTCTAGTAAACAAACATTTTAAGCAAAATAATTCACGCCCGTGGCACGCCCGTGGATTTTCTGTTTAAATTTCTGTGAAACAAAACATTTTCAGCAAAATGATTCACGTCTGCCACATCAGCCCTTTATTTCATTTTCTTCTGTTCTCATGATTTGCAGTGCCTGAAAATCCACGTACGATACGCTTTCCAACCTCTCCCCCAACCCCCACCCCCACCCCTCCAACATCCGACACTCCAAGCCCTTCCGCTCATACCCGCTCCATACCTTTCCTTCCCTTCGTACTACTCATCAGCTACAACCTTCAGGGAATAAAAAAAAAACCTAAATAGACAGGTCAGATGGAACGGTGAATAGTGTCAGAGAGCTAGAGCGATCTTTTCACACACAATCTGGCATCAATCAGACAGCAAACACTTTGTATACAAAGGTCAAAAGTGAGGTGAAAGTGAAAGCCGTCCAAAGTTTTCCCGCCAGAAAGCAGGCTTGATACTCATCCCCTACCCGGATACAGAACGGATCGTGTGTTGTCGTTGAAAAACTATGGTAAACTACCAGGGCAAAAGATGTGGCTTTAGGCTGTTTTTGTTGTTGTTGTTGTTTGCTTGTGTTTTGTTTTTGTTTATTTGTTTGTTTGTTTTATCTCGGGAAAAATTGAATATGATCAACACCTTAATTCTCTGCCCCCCCCCCCCCCTCCTTTTTTTTTTACTAGTGACCCCATCCCCCCCCCCCCCTCCAAACCCCACCCCAAGACTGTTTAGTCGAGTTTTTCACAAACTGGCAAACATAAATGTTTGCAATATGCATCAGCTGTGTATATACTAGCTGTGCATGATATTTTTTTTTTAATCTTGAACAGATTGTTTTAATTGAATGTATGCTAACATCTTCAGTTACAGTTCATGTTCTTTGTGGGTTATCAAAGGCATGTTGCACTGCACCTGTGTGGTACAAGCTTAGAAACGTTGTAATTCACTGTTAGATTAGGGTAAGTGTGTGAATTGTTCTGTATTCTTCTCTTTCCTCTTTATTAAACTCTGCTTGTGTTTCGATTGTAAAGATAACAACCCCTAACGAAAAATGATCTGCATGATTTTTTTTTTTTTTACATCAGCTTCCAGCATCATATTTACCAAGAGTGCCGCACAGTCTCGAACGCGGTGGTAAACCGACATATAGAATCGACACTACTATTCGAAATACATGTTTTACCGCAACGAGGAAAGCAGTGGAGCCTAAGAAAGATGGCGTCGCACTGGAGGGGATGATGATCATGTTGATGCCGTGCATTTGAGGGTCCCGTTCTGGGTCAAAAAATTACGTGATAGGATCCTTTTCATGCTACGTTGAATTCTTTATCCCGGTGACAATCAAACCCGAGAAATACAAGCCCTTGCAGGGTTGGTCAAGAATTTTTATTTTTTATTTTTTTTCTGTCCCATCTTCTGTGCACCCACACCGCTCATTCCGGACCTCTTTCCACAGCCACAGCCGGATCTGTTCGCCGCAGCCCCAGAACTGGCAATCCACAGGGAGCAGTCAAAGTCAAGTCGTCAAGAGGCAATCCGCCGGAGGAGACACTGCACTGCTGTCGAATCACTTCGGTGGTGTTCAGTGGCGCCTGTTCTCATCCAATATACGCAGGACACTACCTACTATGCCCCCTACTGACGACTGTAATTGCTTTCCCTCGCGCAGAGCCGGCAGTGTGACACCACGTCCATCCAACGACAGACCCTATGAAGTTGCCGATGCCGGTGACCCAGATGGAATCGAACTATGGCCATAGACGTGGGGAGGACATCGAAACTGAGATCACCATGAGAGCAAGGCATGAAGGGCCACAGGATTTGAGACTTTTTTTTTTTTAAGCTGATCGATGAGAATGAGGATGATGAAGATGATGTAACATTTGTCATTGCTATTCTCGCATGAAGACAATCAGTATCCTTGCTATTGCTGTTTTTATTATCACTTACTTTCTTTTATTTCTTTCTTTCTTTTCTTTGTCCTGATATGATGATCAGTTGTAATCACCAGGAAAGTAATCACTAAAACCTATGAAAACAGATAACTTTGGCTCAGGTACATGTGCGCTGGTGTGATTGGTATCATTGTGTTTACTTCAGATCTTCAAAAGACTTGGAAGCTCGAAACAACTAATATAAATAACTGATTACCGTGTTCATAAGGTTCCTCTTCTCCCCCCCCCCCCCCCCCCCCCCTTTTTTTGTTTTTTGACGTGTTTTTGACTGAATATATAATACCTTACAGGGACAAAACCAGCAAAAAAAAAAAAGTTCTCATATGTCAGGAAAGCGCGTTCTGGAGATGTTAAAAGAAATTATCCAGATACATTTAGTCATGGGACAGAAAATTCACCCTTACAACCTGTGGTGTGGTCAGAGGCAATCGTTCTGAGAGTGAGTGCTGGTCAGAGCACGCCATTGTGTGACTGTCTCTTTTTCTTGTCAGACTGCAAGAAGACAGCCTGGAGAGGGATGGGCTCCGTTAGTTAGCTGGCTTGGTTGCCGGCCTGTAGGCGATTTCAGGTCAGGGAAAGTCTCATTCCCCCTGAGTGTAATTTGTAAATATAGCACCAAGTGCTAGTGTAGACTAGGTGTCTACGGGTCTGAAAAAGTAAGTGTTAAATTCGCTTATAATTTCACCAGGCAGTGGAGACTTGAAGATTAAGAGTATGTTTTCATTCTTTAAATTTGCTCTAAAGTTTTGCTTTGATGTTCATTGCATTTAGTCTACATATTGTGTTCTTTCCTAAAATGTATGTAAACGTTGATAGTGTTCATAAACCTGTCTAGGTTTATAAAGTTAATTGTCTTTGTAAATTGTTAACTGCATTTGAACAGAGATGACTTTCATCTTGCTTTTCTAAAGATCTTTCAGCAAACTATTTTAAAATCGTAAACTCGGAGTTTAATTGTTAAATTGTTGGAGAGGCTTTAAGGAACTTTGTATCTTACGTTAGGGTTCTAGTTCCAGAGCGCTCGTTCCTGGGAATGGCCTGGCTTTTGTGAGCGAGGAAGGATTTCCGAACGTATCTCCCTGTGACTGCAGGATGGGGGTGTGGTGTGAACTGTTATGATGGAGGTGAAGTGCTGCAATGTGCCAGTCGAGTGCGACACGTCGCTGCAAAACAAGTACAGTTGCAAGTTTAGTACAGTTTATAGTTTATAGAGTGAAAGAGTTTAGAGTAAATGTGGAAGTGTTGTGAAGTTTTGTTTGGTTTGATTTTGCTTGTGAGAAGAGTGACTAGACTGCGTGAACTTGACATCATTGGGGAAAAAAAAGCTATTTTCCATGCCATGTTTACCGTGTTCTTACGGGAAAAAGAGTGATTTTTTTTACGAGAAAACTGTATATGTTTTTTTTTTTTTTTACTTTTATTCGAGTTTATTTCAACGGAAAAAAATTATTTTGACCTTTGAATCCAGAAAATATCCATACTGTTATATCTGTAGGACATTAGTCGTAACAGTTGAACATGCAACAGATCAACAGCGAAGAGGATGAACAAATCGCTAGATTTCCCACTATTCTCCAATTGTTGGGGTCCACGTTTGCATGTTGTGGACCACTGCTCAGTCTAATTCGGCTCACTGCATACATGCAGCGTTCGGTTGAAGGCGATTCAACGTGCATGTGCTTCAAACTTGGCAACCTCACGCAATCAGCGGCGAAACATGGTAAAAAGATAGTCAACCCGCGAACAGGAAACAGTTAAGCAGATCAACAGGAAGTAGTGTATGACTTCCGTCTGTGCGGTGCAAACTCCTGTTTGCAAAAGGCGCAGATACGTATTCGTCATTTGTGGATCTGGTATCTCCTCGTCTTCTGTTTGTTTTGTTTGTTTCTTTGCCACTCTGTCCAAAATACGGCCACACCTTTCTCTTGCTACGGGCGGGCGCGCGCGCGCGAGCATGCACACACACACACACACACACACACACACACACACACAACACACACACACACACACACACACACACACACACACAACACACACACTCTCTCTCTCTCTCTCTCTCTCTCTCTCTCTTTCTTTCACACACACACACACACACACACACACACACACACACACACACACACACACACACACACACACACACATGCATACCCACCCACCGCCACCACCACCACCACCACCACCACCACCACCATCATCGTTTTTTAAATGTGAGAAAGGCAATGGGCCCTGATAATATCTGTGGAAAATGTTGAAGGTGTGTGCTTCTCAGCTCTCCTATGTTTACAGTCGTTTGTTTACCTGGTCACTTAGAGAATGTATAATTCCTGTTTTATGGAAAAAAATGCCACTGTATGTCCTGTGTTCCCAAAAAACGCAACCCGAGCTGTTTTAAATGATTACCGACCAGTTGCCCTCACATCTGTTGCAATGAAATGTCTTGAAAGAATTGTCCTCGGTTATGTTTTAAAAAGATACTACACAGTACCAAGACCCGTTTCAGTTCGCATACCAACAGAACAGATCAACACAGATGATGCCACACTCACACTTCTCCATCATGCTTTTTTCACACCTCGAAAAACCTGCCTCCTTTGTAAGCATTCTCTTTATTGATTTCTCATCAGCATTCAACACCATACAACCACATCTGATGGCAAAGAAACTCATTAACATAAATGTGGGTAACAAGCTCATTCTTTGGATAATTGATTTTCTTACACAGAGGACACAGTCTGTTCGATATCAAAGTGTTGTTTCGTCTTCTTCCAGAGTCATTTCAAACTGGCGCACCCCAGGGTACTGTTTTATCACCAGTGCTTTTTTTACTACACACAAATGATTGTTCAGGAAGTGATTCAACTTTGTACATTAAATATTCAGATGACTCAGCACTTGTGGATCTTTCCAACTCTGATTCTGTTTACTTCAAGGAGGTTCAAAGATTTGTTGACTGGTGCGATCATAAACTATCTTGATCTGAATGTAACAAAAAACGAAAAAAGAAATGTTGATTGATTTTAGAAAGAATCCAAAAGCTGTACCACCACTTTTTATCAAAGGTGCTGAAGTAGAACGTGTTGAATCATACAAATATTTAGGAACTTTTATAGATAATAAGCTGAATTTTAAATCCCATGTTGAGTATGTCCACAAAAAATGTCAAACCCAGATTATATTGTCTTCGCAAGCTGCGATCATTTCATGTGAATACTGACATTCTTCGGACATTTTATTCATGCTTCTTGGAATCTGTTCTAAACTTTCTCATTTATGTGTTGGTATGGTGGGTTGACTGTGAAGAGCAGAAATGTGCTTGAGAAAGTGGTGAACGTGGGAGGAAAAAAATCGTCGTTGGTGAGAGACAAAAAAGTCTGAGTGAGCTATACAGGTGCCGTGTTGTTTGTAAAGCGAAGAAGATTACGTGTGACCAGACCCACGTTCTTGCAAATCAGTATGACCTTCTTCAGTCAGGACGAAGATATCGATCGGTTAAATGCAGAAGTGTCAGATTTAAACAAAGTTTTATTCCCCTGTCCATTGATTTCATGAACCGAGAAGATGTTTAATTGAAATCCAAATTCCTCTATATGAATGTATGTCATATGTGAGAAAATGGGTAATGTGGCTAAATTATTGTTTCCTTTTCCCTTCCTTTCCCCCCCGCTCTTCCCCTTTCTCCTTTCCCATCCTTTTCTCCTTCCTTTCCTCCCCTCTCTTTCCCCGAAGTCTCTTTCTGCTCCTTTCTTCTCTGTCTCTTCCCTCATTTTCGTTCATTTTCCTTCCTCTTCCTCTTCTCCTTCCTTTTTTCCTTATCTTTCCTTTTTTTTTTCTTTCCCCCTCTCGTTCTTTTTTTCTCCCCTCCTTCCCTCTCCTTTTTTTTCTCTGTCCTCCCTCCTCTTTTCCTTTTTCCCTCTTTCTCCCCCCCCCCCCCCCCTCTCCTGCTCTCCCCTCTTCTTTCCCCCTCTTTCCTCTTCCTTTTTTTTCCCCTTTTTCCTTCCCCCCCTTTTTTCCCCTCCCTCCCCCCCTTCCCCTTCTACTTTTTTCTCCTCTTTTCTCCCCCCCCTTTTTTTTTTTTCCCTTTTCCCTTCTTCTTTCCTTTTTTCCCCCTTCCCTTTTTCCTCCCTTTCCTCTCCCCTCCCTTTCCTTTTTTCTTTTTTCTTTTCTTCCTTCCCTTTTTTTTTTTCCTTCTCCTCTTACCCTCCTTTTTTTTCCCTCTCCCCCCTCTCTTTCCCTTTCTCTTCTCCTCTCCCTCTCTCCTCTTTCCTCTTTTTTCTCCCTCCTTCCTCCCTTTTCTTTTTTTCCTCCCTTCTTTCCCCCCTCTCCTTTTCTCCTCCCCCCCTCTCTTTCCCCCTTTTTCTCCCCCCTCCCCCCTCTTTTTCTCCCTTTTTCCTTCCCCCTCCCTCTTTTCCCCTCTTTTTCTCCCTTCCTCCCCCTCTTCTCTCCTTCTCTTCCTCCCCCCCTCTTTTCTCCTTCTCCCCCCTTCCCTCCCCCCTCATCCCTCCTTTTCCCCCCCCCTCCCTCCCTTTCCCCCCCCTCCCTTCTTTCCTCCCCCCTTCCCTCCCTTCTTCCCTCTTTCTCTTCCCCCCCCTTCCCCCCCCTCTCCCCCTCCCTTTCTTCCTTTTTCTTTTCCTTGCCTCCTTTTATCCCCCCCTCCTCCCCCCTCCCTTTTTTTCTCCCCTTTTCCCTCTCCCCTTTGTTCTTCCTCTTTCCCCCCCCTGAGATGAATGTAACCAACTTCGAAAGCAGTTGTCGTGTCTTGATCTCACGACTAAAGTAGAGACCAGGACAACGGACAAAAAGTTGGAAACGTGCCTGTTGCAAATGGGTCTCTTGCCAAGACCTACCCGAGCAATTCTCGGTAGTCTTTGCTGTTGAGGAGGCATGAGTCACAAGCAGAGAGATTTACTCCGGACCAATTTAAAAGTGGTGAAGAATGAGTTGAGTCTTTACGACAAAGGAAAGGGTTCAGAGTTCATAATAGTTACAACAACAAAAAAAAGTAACCCGGATGATTTTAGCATTTGTCGCTTGCGAGAAGAAGAAAAACAACAACAAGAACAACACAACAACAAAACAACAACAAAAAAAACAACAACAACAACAACAACAACAATAACAACAGCAAGTTGACGATGATGATGATGATGATGATGATGATGATGATGAAAACGACAACGACGACGAGGAGGACGGATGAGGAGAATGAGAAAGCAAAGACTGAAGCGACAGAAGAGGAGAAGCAGGAGGAACAGGCAGAGAACAAGAGAAGAGGAACAAGAACACGCACAAGAATAAAAAATGCAAAAACCAACGGAAGAAAAGAAGAAGAAGAAAAGAAAGAAGAAGAAGAAGAAGAAGAAAAAAGAAGAAGACGAAGAACAACAACAACAACACCAGCAACCACAACTACAACAACAACACAACAACAATCACAACAACGATCAAGGCAACACGTTTCTAGAGTGTCGCAGTAGTGGTGTGGATATTTCTCAGAAGAGTAGAGTTGCTGTGGGCTTGAATGCAGTTAATTTGGTTGGTTGGTTGGCTTTTGATTTCACTTTAAAGCAGTTACGAAAGGCTCTCATACTATTCCCAAAATGAAGACACCTTGTGATATCGAACTTTTCTTTTTTTCTGTTGTTTACATTTCATCAACTGGCATAGCGAGCCTCCCAACTGAATGGTTTATAAAATCTTTAAGCCAGGCAGCAAGCTGCAAAAGAAAGCCCATCTTTACACACACACACACACACACACACACACACGCAACACACACACACACACACACACACACACACACACACCTACCTATTAAGTCATATTCAATCAAAAGATGTGATTTGGTGACTATTGCCATATTGGCCTTCTTCTTTAAAGGACCGTTTCTGTTGTAGGAGCAGGGAAGTCGGATTCAACAGACACTGCTTACATGTACCTAAGTGCGTGCCCATGTGTTGTGGAACGGAATTAAGAGTTAAGATTTTTTTTTTTTTTTAGGTTCTGATTTCTGTTTCTGCCATGAGTTTAGAGTTTATGTTCAACAGGCTGTGTCTGCGCATGCCTGCAGCCGTATGTCTGTTTCTGCGACAAATCCAGCTCAGGTATAATGGAAGATAATCAAGTCTGTTTTTGAAAAAAAAAAAAAAACAACAAACTAAAAAAAACAAAAAACACCTAAGAAGAAGAGAAGAAGAAAAAAAAAGAAGAGAAGAAGAAGAACTTTTTCTCTTTTTTCTTATGAAATAAAATCCTTGTCCTGCAATTTTTCTTAGAAATATTTCGTTAATAATCTGTTTTCGCCTTCCACTTCTGAATGTATAATTAAGAGTACAGACCCTGCTATAACACAGTATCATTTGTATTGATTTAACACCGAATTTACTCTAAAAAGTGATATCAGACACCAATTTTCCTTGAAAAAAAAATAACATGCAACACTAATTCCACGTTGCAGAAAAAGAGACCTTCACACACCGTATCCACAAAAAAAAACAAAAAAAGAAAAAGATTTTTTTTAAATGAAATGAAAAGTAAAAAAAAAAAAAAAAGAAGAAAAAAAAACCCCCCAACAAACAGCGATTTTTCTCTTGAAAAGTACAAAATGATGACACTGAACGATAACTTTACTCTTGAAGTTATTTTTTTCCCCATGGGGGGTCACAGTCTCCTATCGCACCTTTTGTAATTTGGGTGGGGGAAGCAACAGGTGGAAAGTGGTGCTGTTTACCGACTGCTCAGCATGCTTCGTTCGATAGGTTTGGTGGGTCATTTCTTTCCGCTGCGGTTTGCAGGTGTGTGTTGTTTAAAAACCAGTATGTGGTTAAAGTGATATGATGGGCCTTATCACTACTATCCTCAGCAGTTACCGTGATTCATTCTCTCTCTCTCTCTCTCTCTCCTCTCTCTCTCTCTCTCTCTCTCTCCTCTCTCTCTCTCTTCTCTTTCTCTCTCTCTGTGTGTGTATGTGTTGTGTGTCTCCCTGTGTTTTTCCTCCCTACTGTGTCCCATTCTTTTTCTTCTAACCCCCTCCTTTCCCATGTATTTAACTTTTTCAGTTTTGTTATTTGTTTTCGCTTTTTTTCTTTCTATGTTGTATTCATGGAAACGACACTTATAGTATGGGCACGAAGTCAGAAGTTACATATACAGTCAAAAATGTTCGCAAAAAATAAATACAACATAGCAGAATCGAAAACAGCCAACTCGACTTCTCTCTCTCTCTCTCTCTCTCTCTCTCTCTCTCTCTCTCTCTCTCTCTCTCTCTCTGGTTTAAACAAATTTATTTTCCACTTTACAATCACGTAGCTTTACAAAAATGTGAAAATTTGAACATCAACAAGCTAATGCTTATAGTGTGTTCAAATGTTTATAATTATACATGTAGACAAGGAAATGACAGGATACTTTTAAAGTTACTATGCTAAAAAAAGACGCGCCAAAAAAAGAATCAAACAAACAAAATATATACATACCCATATGTATACAAAATATAAATAAATACATGTACACAACATATTTTACACACACACACACACACATACATAAACGCAAGCATGTACAAAATTGAGGAAAAATAAGAAAAGATAGTAGTAAGCAAGGGTAAACACTAAACACTATAAAATTCATGATAGTCAACCACTCATACATCATTAACGTTTTTTATGAAGCGTTTTAGAGAGAGAGAGAGAGAGAGAGAGAGAGAGAGAGAGAGAGAGAGAGAGAGAGAGAGAGAGAGAGAGATACGTTTCTACTCTAAGATTTCATTTCATAAACATATATATATATCATTACCGCATGCGAAGTTTTGTACAACATGTTTTTTTAAAACGATTAGATTGTTTAATAAAACGAGGACAGCTTTGAATATAGCTTCGTTATCCTCACGTAGGAGGGACTGCTTACCACGAAGAAGAATACTAGCTTCGAGTAGACTGGGTGCAAGGGTGGAAATCGTGTCTTTTTCTGATGTTAGTGTATTTTGGACAATATAATAAAAGTGGTCGGCCGTTTTCTGAACCAGTGCCACATTGACAAACTGGATCTGCTTTAAGATAACGGTTAACAAGGTCTTGATTTAGATCACTCATTCCTAGGCGGAGTCTGCAATGTTGAATCTATTCATTTCTCACTCCATAATAGTAATAACAGGGAACAACTGAGTCGTCCCGTGAAATAAAACGTTTAAATTCTCCAAGTAATTTTGTGGATTTTATGTTGTCTGGGAGGTCGTTTCCACATTTTATTTGCGGTTGGAATAAATGAATTTTTGTATACTTCAGTTTTACATGGAGGCACATGTCTGTCAAGAGGTCTTCGCCGTGAATGGGGATTTCTTGTTGATACCAGATCTGCTACTAGGCTACATAAGTGTTCTGGACACAAACCATTGACCATTTTATAAAACTTTATTTAGATTCTATCTCTCTTCCTTTCTTTGAAAGAGCAGAATCCGGATTCTTCATACAACTTTTTTTGTGACTTGTGCCTTTGACACCTCGTATAATGATGCGAATTGTTTCTCTTTCTCTCTCTCTCTCTCTCTCTCTCTCTCTCTCTCTCTCTCTCTCTCTCCATCCTTTTTGAGAGCTTATGGCGCACTCCTGGGGATCAGATTCTATGAAAGGCCTGCATATCTCTCGGACGCTGTCAAAAAAAACAAGATTTCAGGCATTGGCAGACGAGGAAACAACATTTAAGGCTGCTACGGCAGTCTTGCTTCGCTTTTTTTTTTTTTTTTGAGAGAGGAGTGTTGAGAGTAAATGATTCAATGCGAGTAGCCCAGTATGAGTGTTGTTGTATTTTGTTGTTTGCTTTTCTGCTAAGTGCAGTAAGAGACAAACCCCCAACCCCCCCCCCCCCCCCCCCCCCCCCCCCCCCCCCCCCCCCCCCCCCCCCCCCCCAAAA
>JADBJO010000322.1:352500-372500 GCA_016801955.1 Conus betulinus | reverse complement strand
ACAGTAAACGTCGACACCGAAGCACTGCCGACTATCTGACTCACGTGCTGTAGGTCATGTAACGACAGTGGGACTTTTTTTTTTTTTTTTATCAGGTAGCACACCACAAATTCAGCATCCGAAGCCCTTGTGTTAGTAAGGGTTCGACTATACAGAGACAGGAGAACTGTACCGTCCTTGAGTGTTGTTGGTGTATCTTATGAGCTCAGTGGTAAATGCATCGCATTCGTAGTCATGCGTTGGGAGTTCGTAGCTCGCCAGCGCCCAACGTCAAAGGTGGTCTCCTCTTGAGTTATTAGTTCTAAGTTCGATTACCAATACCCCACTCTCTTGGAATGATATTCACGTCCTGCCACGTCACGTGTAAAGAGTTTGGACGTTAATCCTGGATAGTTGCAAAGTGGGCCGACGGCAGGCGGAAATCTAAACCAATCTTAAAAAGTGTATGTAATAGCTCCGTCAAATTACATGGACAAACGAATCACAAGACAAAACACGTTTTGACCTCTTAGGTCTTCTTCAGGCAATAAAAACACACATAGAACAACAAAAAAAAAAAAGTGAAGAACGAGCAATGACTCGTGTTGTCAAATTCGGCGCAAGATGGGCCTCGAGTCATTCACTTTGCAATATTGCATGCTATGTTTTTTTTTTTTTTTTTTTTTTTTTTTAAAAATGAGGTTTATAATTTAAGGGAATTTTTGTAATAATGGTATGTCAACATTCAACGTCCCATTTTGCGCGGAATTTAGCAAGAGAAGTGTTTTGATCGCTCTTCATTTTCGTTGTCCTGAGTGTTGTTTATCTTGCCTGAAAAAGACCTAAACGTCGAAAACGCGTCGTGTTTTTATTGTGATTGGTTTGTCAATGTTGTCTGGCGGAATTATTACATAAACTTTTTAAAGATTTGTTGATCCTGGATCCAAGGAACAGCGCACGGGGAAGTCGTGACACAGTACACAGGAAGCAATAGGGAGCCGAAATTGCTCAGTTGGTAGAGCGCCGGACTCGTAATCCAAGGGTTGCGGGTTCGAATCTCCGCCGGGCCTTTTCGGTACAGGGAGATTTTTCCCTCAGAGTTAACATTGGTTCTGACTTCATTCCCCATACAGTTCTTCGAATGAGACTATAAACCGAGGTTCCGTGTGTGAACGCACGCATAACATCTTGCACACACGTAAAATCCCTTCACCAACTTTCGGAAGAGAAGGCCAGTTTGGCCGTTTGGTATGGATGACACGTTACACATAGCATGCACCTTCCTCGAAGATGAAGTATGGCTGCCTTAATGGCGGGATAAAAAACGGTCATGCACCCAAAACTCCACTCCCACTGTTGGACAGATGGGATGAATACTTGCCTGTCTCTATGGGGAGTGTCCGCAGGAGTATCAGCCTGCGTACGCGTAAGCAGAAAAAAGAAGAAGAAGAAGAAGAAGACAGGACGCAAAGGATAGACAAGATTGCTGAGTGGACCAGGGAAAGCTTTGCCCCCCCCCCCCCCCCCCCCTCCACCCCCTCCCTAGCCCAAGGCATTATCCACAGTTGTTAGAGCTGAGACAACTGGCAGAATATTCATCATTGTAGCACACCCACATCTTTGGTGTGTTCCGTGGCCAATGGTGGTAACAGGTCAGGAATGACTGGGCTGCGTCTTTAAGGTACATACAGATTTGACATTTTCATCCACCTTGCTGATTATTCCGAAAGAGTGTCTGACATTGACCCACCGCCGTCCCACACCCCCTACATATACATAAGCCAAACAAGCGATGTAAACAAATATATTCCAATATTTCGAATGTCTTTTTTTTTAAGGACGACAGATTATATAGTCATATCAAAAGTGGAATGGCATCATTGGATCGATACTAAAAGAAAAATTGCGTGATGCCATCACAAGTGATGCAAAACATTAGATAGATAGATAGAGAGATATAGATAGATAGATAGATAGATAGATAGATAGATAGATAGATATAGAAACACACACACACACACACACACACACACACACACACACACACACACACACACACACACACACACACACACACACACACACACACACACACACATCAAGGTCTGTGCTAGGTGGCGCAAAAAGCAGACTATTTTAAATTGAATGGATTAGGACCATTGAGCGGGAAAACCAGCAGGTACCAAAATACGGCCATGCATGTGTTTTAGGACTTGAAAACGGATAGCAGCTACAGGGGGGGGGGGGGGGGGGGGGGAGGGGGTCATGTATTTATAGATCGTGATGTCACCGATGAAATTTTTAACTATGATTGGTCGGGGGGCTAGAGGGGCGCAGTGCTGTGACAAACTGATTTAGTTAATTTTGGTTTATATCAGACTCTACTTCGTCTCAGAACGCTAAGAGACAGCGTTTTGGAGCATATTCTTCTTTGCGGCGTGTGACCATCGGTGCGGGGTTAGTGACTGTAGGAGACGGTGGAGTTGGTAGCATGTTTTAGATGGCGGTGGTCTGGGAGGGGAGGGAGTCTGGATCGCGGAGGAACCATCAAGGATGACGACCTGGGGGCCAGAGAAGGTGTGAAGGGCCAGCAGGGGGAGGTGACGTGGTAATGACATCATGGGAGTCCCAGCCCGCAGTGGTGTACAACAGGGCTGTCACTCACAGGGGCGTGTCGCCCAATGTTCAGAGGCAGTCAATAAATCATCATAATTGTGTGATTTGTTTAAGGAAATAATGTTCACTGCAGGATCCCAAGGTTTTGCTTGTTTGTTTTCTTTTCTTTTCCTTTTCTCTTGGGGGTTTCTTTTCTCTTTCTTTTTTTTTTTCTGCTACTTTTTTCTTTTTTTTTTTTACTTTCTTTTTTCTTTTTCTTTTTTTTCTTTTTCTTCATTTTTTTTTTGCGTCATTTTTTGATGTTTCGCTTGTCGACGTCCGACAGCAGCAACTCTGTGGGGTTTGTTTTTTCTTCACCTCACGTTCTTACCAAATTCCTGACGAAGGCTGTACTGGAGGGAACGTGGCGACTTTTCTTTTAACACCAAAGGATCTTTTTTATCGTACAAATAAGATACATAAAAATCATACATATATTTACATATACACACACATCTCTCTCTCTCTCTCTCTCTCTCTCTCTCTCTCTCTCTCTCTCTATATATATATATATATATATATATATATATATATATATATATATATATAGAGAGAGAGAGAGAGAGAGAGAGAGAGAGAGAGAGAGAGAGAGAGAGAGAGAGAGAGAGAGAGAGAGAGATTGTGGTTATCAAGACAAAGCCAACTGGAGTGTTCATATTCTTTCCTGTGGCTTTACGTTTGATGTACTGTATAAAGAGAAATACGCAGACCTTTGACTTTAAAAGCTAATTTCTGACCGTCATACGCAATTCTTCCACCCTCCTTCTCTCTGTCCATGCTCTCTCTCTCTCTCTCTCTCTCTCTCTCTCTCTCTCTCTCTCTCTCTCTCTCTCTCTTCTTTTCCCCCCATAAATTCAGGTATATGTCGACCAACGCAATGAGTTGAGAACTGTTTTGTTGTTGTTCTTGTTATTTTAAATCTTGCTTGTTTCTTTAGCCGAAACTCTCTTACCTCTCTCTACTGCTTTTTTTCTTTTTTTTTTGTTTCCTGTCTCACATATATCTTATCACTGATCAAGAGCTGAAACGAGAAGTTCCTCACACCCAAACTTACCCTCTTTTCACCTACGTTGGATTCTCGTTCGCTCGTACAGGTCGCTAACCATTTCCGGAGAGCACAGTGATCACACACCAAAAAAAAAAAAGTTGTTCAGTTGGCAGGCTGCCCTTTCAGGTAATCATAATAATATGCCTGAACTGCCCGCAGTTGAATTTGCTACGGGCTCAGTTGGGAAAACTGGGACCATACAGTCGAGTTTCATACACTTATTGGATGCGTCTCTGAGAGTGTTGCTCAAATTTCCAGACCAACACTGCAGATGTCTGTATCTCTCGGGGCTGGTTGACGCCGGGGTATACTATGAATAAGCGTAGAGTACAGCCCTGCCATAAGCAGTCTCAGACCAAAATGGAAATCTGTAGCATCATCTTTGTTATCCTCATACTCATTGAACAGCATTTTAAAAAAAGTCTCAAATTATGTATCCCTTCATGCCCTGCTCTCAGGGTGACCTCAGTTTTGATGTCCTCTCCGCATCTACGACCTTGGTTTGTTTCCGTCGGTGTCACCGGTATCGGCAAATTCATGGGGGCTGTCGTTGGGCGGACATGGTGGCGCCCTCCCCGCCATCTCCCCGACTAAACAATCATTGTCCTCAGTAGGGGGCTTAGTAGGTGGCGTCCTGCGTATGTTAAATCAGAACAGGCACCACGGAACATCGCCGAAGTGACTCGGCAGCAGTGCAGTGTCTCCGCCGGTGGGTTGCCTCATGACGACTTGACATTGACTGCTCCCTGTGAATTGCAACTTCATGGGGGCTGTCGTTAGACAGATATGGTGGCGCCATCTGGAGGAGGGAGAACTTGCTCACGCCGGCTCCGCGACTAAGCAATTATTGTCGTCAGTCGGGGGCTTAGTAGGTGGTGTCCTGCGTATGTTGGGATCAGAACAGGCACTACTGAACACTACAGATGTGACTCGGCAGCAGTGCAGTGTCTGCTCCGGTGGGTTGCCTCTTGACGACTTGACATTGACTGCTTCCTGTGGATTGCCGATGCCGGGGCTGTGGACGGGGGGGGTCGGAATGAGCGGCGTGTGTGCAATGCCACTGAAATGGCACAGAAGATGGGACAGCAAAACACACACACACACACACACACACACACACACACACACACACACACACACACACACACAGATTACATGTATATATACATATACATGTGTATGTCCTTGCAGTGTGGGGGTGGGGGGTTGAATGTGTGTGTGTGTGTGTGTGGGTGTGTGTGTGTGTGTGTGTGTGTGTGTGTAAGGGTTTTTGTGTGTAAGAGTATTTGTTTATGTGGGGGTGTGTGTGGGTCAGAGGGTATGGGGGGGGGGGGGGGAATGTACTAGGGCCTTGTCTGTGGCACTTTGGGGCACTTGAGGAACAGGAGAAAGTTTTTTGTATGATAGGAAAGGTGTATAAAGGCACAACAGTTTTTGTAAACATATCTTGCGGGAACTTTAGCTTTTTCTTTCTAAATGTATCAGATTGGTGATGTGGGAGTGCGTTTGTAAGAGTGTACAGTCTGTATTTTTATGACCCTGAGCCCAATTACCACCCGCACCCCTAACCAACTCCCTGTTCCCCCCCCCCCCTTTTTTTTTTTTTCCACCCCCTTCCTCCCTTCCCCCCCCTTTTCCTTTTCCCCCATCCCCCCACCCACCCAATAGAGAGTATTTTAAGATTATGTGTGTAACTTTCTCTACGTATGTTCAGGTGCTTATGCCTGTTTGGATTTTGGGTATGCATCTTGTGATTTCTGGGAGGCATGGTGGTTGGTCTGTTGTGGGGGCGTGTGGGGCCTGTGCATAGCCGCAGTCCTGTTTTGATTGACGTCCGGTCTACGGGGGTGCCCCCCCCCCCCCCTTTTTTTTTTTCTTCCCATTTATTCATTTATTCATGGTTCATTTCTTGAGATGTGTGGCCGATTGATAGGATTCCTTTCTGTGTAAGTTTAGCTGCTTATTCTGATTTTGATGTGAAGTGTGCCAACAATAGGCAGAGGGGGAAACATGTATGTTGATTGAGGGTATAAATTCCCTGTGTATGCGTGTGGGTGGGGGTGGGGGGGTGGGGGTGCGTAAGTGTGTGTGTGTGTGTGTGTGTGTGTGTGTGTGTTGTGTGAGAGGAGAGAGAGAGAGAGAGAGAGAGAGAGAGAGAGAGAGAGAGAGAGAGAGAGAGAGAGAGAGAGAGAGAGAGAGGGAGAGAGAGAGAGAGAGAGAGGAGAGCGGGACAGAGAGAGAGAGTATGTATGTTAGATGGGGTGTGGAGGTGGTGAGTGCGTGTGTGTGTGTTTTGCCTGTGAGTTGTTCTCTTGGTGGTGTCGATATTGTTGCTTTGCCCTGCTCGGATTACGATCAGAAGCTTGATTGAAGAAGCCCAAGTCGGGCGAAAATTCACAAGAAAATAAATGTTGGAATAGCAGTGGCCTGGGTCTTATCACTCATATATATAATATATATATATATATATATATATATATATATATATATATATATATATATATATACTGCTAAAATAGTATGGTAAAAGGAAGTATACTATTTTAGCAGATGTTGCTCCCCAAGGGGTTGAGCACTTTATAAATTTTTATTAGGCGTTTTAGTAATATATATATATATATATATATATATATATATATATATATATATATATATATATGCCACCTTCCTGTTGTCTGCTTCTGGACGAGGTCTGCATAGTGCCTTCACGCAGCTTTCTGTCGCGTACGAAATACCTCTGCAAGCTTGACAATGTGATGCCCATAGGAGTACACTGTGGCCAAGAGACAGCCAGCCTGTGAACAGGACGCAGCCAGAGAGCAAACCACATGAACAGGAAGTGGTGACTGCCTGTACTATGCACAGAGGAACTGTCAACATGTGGAAAGCGAAGATACTTGTCCTCCTCCCCATCTTGATCTAGGATCTGTTGCAGGGAAGGATTAGAGAGGTGGAGGGTGTTATAAGTGCCCCGGAAATCCCGTACCAACCAGCTCGAGTGCTAATCCTGAAAATAGTTCAATACTAGGTCGCCGCTTTCAAGCGAAATCGGGGAGTGGCTGACGAATGAATGGAGAGCAGAAGGAGACAGTAGCACTGCCCAGTTATCCCCCCTTTCCCGACACACACACACACACACACACACACACACACACACCACACACACACACACACACACACAGAGAGAGAGAGAGAGAGAGAGAGAGAGAGAGAGAGAGAGAGAGAGAGAGAGAGAGAGAGAACTGCGGCCAAATGCATGATCCCAGTTCGCCCTTAAAGCGTCCTCGGAACATCTCTTTATCCTTGTCCTTCCCCTGCACGAATACTCAGCACAGTGATACAGAGTTTTGTTTTCAATCTGTTTGTTTGTCTGTCTGTCTGTCTGTCTGTCTGTCTGTCTGTCGAAAACAGCTTGGACAGATCTTACTCAATTATTATAAGGTTCTTGACTGGGCCAGCATCCAGAAGTGATGAATCCACCAGTTTTTCCCCCACGTTTTTCGTGCGACATCCACAGCCTCTAAAGAGGATGGGACGCAATCTTCAAGCGAGCAAGGAATGGGTTTAGCGCACAGGGTTAGCGTCCCTCTCGAAGACGCCTTTTCGTATTTCCATCGTCGGACAGACAGACAACACTAAAATATTCTCTGACCGTCTTTACGCTAGATCTTCGTTGTTCTCACTGCTGAGGTCCTTCGCAGTTTGAATGAGGATCTCTGAGAAGATCTGGCGGGGTCATCGTCTCCTTTCCCGCGTGTTGTGATCTTCTCTGCCGCCAACATCAGCTGTCAAGATGCGATGCTGACACTGCCAGGAATCCATTCCGAACAGACGCACTAACCTAGCAGGTGCTTGCAGGTTGTTCTCATGACCCCTGCGTCTTGTTCTTACCATAGTCTGAGGATAACACTTGTCTTTTGTAAAGTGTCTTATGCTAAAAGGACGCGAATTTTAGTAGTTACTTGCAAAGTAAGGCGACTGTGAGCAGACATCCAAACAACCCTTTAAAAAAGTGTTTGAACTAACTCCGCTTAACAACATGGACAAACAAATCACAAGACAAAGCACGACGCGTTTCGACCTCCTAGGTCTTCTTCAGGATAGATAAACAACACTCAAGATAACGAAATGAAGAACGAGCAATCACTTATCTATCACTCGTTCATTTTCGTTGTTCTGAGTGTGTTTTTATCTTGCCTGAAGAAGACCTAGGAGGTCGAAACTTGTCGTACTTTGTCTTGGGATTCGTTTTGTCCGTGTTGTGTTCAGCGGAGTTGGCTTCAAACACTTTTTTCAGATTTGTTTAGAAGTGGCGCATTTCACCGTTTGGATTCGCATGTTGTTGCTGTTGTTTATAGTTTCTGTGGGTTTGTTCAGCCAGAGCTGATTTATTTATTATATGTAACTGCATTTGCAATGGTACACTGAACATTGAGTTACTAATGGGACGAGGCGTGTGTGGGTATTTTAGCATTTTTAAAAAAAAAAAGAGAAGAAAGGATACGGATCAATTAACAACAAAACTCGCAGCTACGTTTGTCTGCTCATCGATGCATGAAATCTGTGCCTATCAATTGTCGGTTACTGACTAAATCCACTTAGGAAGCAAACCAGTGTGAGTAGCATGAAATTGTGCGGCATCGAAGGGAAGTGTTAGATTGTTTGTGCGAGTTATTTCTCTTACCTATTTTTGGACTGCGTGTTGTCAGTAAAAGAAAATAATAAACAAACAAGGGCCAAAGACACTATAGTAAAAAAATGCTTCAGGGTTTCTGTTCAAGGCCAGGAAGAGGACGTGGAAAAAAAAAAAGGAATGAATCGTTTCTTTTTTGAAGGGCTAGCGATGCAGGGGTGTTTTGCTTCTGAACTGGCAATGGGCAGAAGTGAACTCGCAGGAGCCAAGGCGAAGGAGAAAGGGGATGGGTAGACGGAGAGGAGCGGGCAACGGGGAGGTTTTTACTCAGGGGGAGATAAAAGGGGTTTTCATGTGCCAAGAAACAAGCAACCTGCTATGTTCAGTGTTCCATGGATGATGATGTGTCTGTCTTTTTTGATGCCAGCGCTACGACATATTTCTTTTCTTTTTTTTTTTTTTCTTTGTTGTTTTGTTTGCCCTTTTCTGTTCGTGTATTTGTTTTTTTTTTTCGCATGCTTTTAAAGGCTTGTTTACGAGTCGCTAGCATAGCGTATTGATGCTTTAATGTTTTGGACCGGTGTTGTGAGGAGGGAGGGTGGGGTGGGAGTCTCGAACGCCTGTAACAACTCACTCGCCTCTACTCTCCTCTTCCCTTCCGATTCCTCAACCCATCCGTCCCTGAGTACGAAGCGATACCAGCAACAAGTCAGTGCACCGTGTGCCATTTGATACTGATCTTTGGAAGCCATGGGTTAGCGATATTATTTTCTTCTTCAGTTGACGTCTTTTCGATCGACTCACAGCCTTAAACAAAGCGAGTCTCTGTCTGTGAGCCTCTCTCTCTCTCTCTCTCTCTCTCTCTCTCTCTCTCTCTCTCTCTCTCTCTCTCTCTTTTTATTTCGCGCGGGCGTGCGAGTGCGTGCATGCATGCATCATCATGCAAACGTGTGTGTGTGTGTGTGTGTGTGTGTGTGTGTGTGTGTGTGTGTGTGTGTGTGTGCGTGCGTGCGTGTATGTGTGTGCGTGCGTGCGTGCGTGCGTGCTTGTTTGCGCGCGCGCGCGCGCGCGCGCGCGTGTGTGTGTGTGTGTGTGTGTTGTAACAGTATGACAGTATTTTACAAAACATCTCTTTCATGGTTACCAAGGAATTGTCACAGAGCGTTGACTTGTCCATATACGCCACACCCTCTTTAAAGCCGTGATGTTTGCAATAGGGAGGAGTTACAGCTAGATAAATAAATAAGTAAAAAATGATAAACAAGGAAGGAGTTTGGAAGACGATCCCACAGTAAGCGTATGAATTCTCTAGGTTTTCAAAGACTGCAGATTTCTAACTCTTTATCCCGATATTTATCGGAGATACTGATTCGCATGTCTACACAATGCATGTACCTAGACACAACGGATTTAAACTGACACAAAGTAATCCTTATTCTTGAATGTTCCTCCACTGAAACAAAGAACCAACATGAAAATATAAATCATGTCTGTAATGATACTTGAAAAGTTAAGAGAACTTACGAATTTAGCACACTATATGGAGATAAATACTTGAAAACGCTCAAGAGAAGTTTTTTTTTCTCGTTTGTATTACTGCAATGTAGAGTGCTTTCTCTCCTCTTATCCCTTATTCTTCACCTCACTCTCCCCCTTGTTCTTCTCGTTTTCTTGTTCTTCTTCTTTTTCTTTCTTCTTTCTTCTTCTTCTTCTTCTTCTTCTTCTTCTTCATTTAGATTTCTTGTTCTCTTGTTCTTGTTGTTTTTCATATATTTTTTGTTCTTCTCCTCATTCTCCGTATTCTTCTTCTTCTTGTTTTGTTGTTCTGTCTTGTTCTTGTTCTTCATGTTCTTCCTCTTGTTCTTGTTCTTTTTTACCTCCTCCTTCTTCTTGTCCTTCTTCTTCTTTTTCTGCCTCTTCGTCCTTGTCGTCGTGCTCGTCGTTGTCGTAGTCGTTATTTTGTCGTTATTATAGTGTTGTGTTTGCTATTGTTGTTTGTTGTTGTTGTTGTTGTTGTTGTTGTTGTTGTTGTTGTTGTTGTTTCTTCTTCTTCTTCTTCTTCTTCTTCTATTCTCTCTGTCTCTCTCTCTGTCTCTCTCTGTCTCTCTCTCTCGTGGTGACAGCCCTGATGTGGCCCTTTGCGGTCGGCTGGGCTATAAGCAACATTATCTTATCTTATCTCTCCCTCTCTGTCTCTCTTCTTTGTATTCCTTAACATAATCGTCATCTCTCTTCTTCTGCCACCTACTCCTCATTGTTGTCATTATTCTCTTACTGTTCTTCCTATTCCTTCTTGTTCTCCGCCCACCTCTTCTTCTCCTCCTCCTCCTCCTCTCCACCCCCTCTTCCTCCCCTTCTTTTCATCATCATCATCATCATTATCATCATCATCATCATCATTATCATCACACCACCACCACCACCACCACCACCAGCACATCATCATCATCATCATCATCATCATCATCATCATCATCATCATCATCATCATCATCATCTTCACCACACTTCTTCTCTTCTTGTCTTGTTCTTGTTCTTGTTCTGTTCTTGTTCTTGTTCCACCACCACCACCACTTCCACCTTCTTCTTCTTCTCTTCTTCTTCTTCTTCTTCTTCTTCTTCTTCTTCTTCTCCAATCCTCCTCCTCCTCCTCCTCCTCCTTTCCCTTCGACTTCATCTCACACAGGTCAATGTCCAGGTGAAATACCTGGCATTAGATCTGTTTATTTTACGGCACTTTTTAGCCAGGCTGGACTTCTGAGCATTGGTGAATGAGTGAATGTGAATGTGTGAACAGACAACGTTTCCAGAACATTTTTTTTCTCCACAAAGAGAAGATGGAAGCCTCTCCTCTCTCTCTCTCTCTCTCTCTCTCTCTCTCTCTCTCTCTCTCTCTCTCTCTCTCTCTCTCTCTCTCTCTCTCTCTCTCTGTGATCGTTTGCTTTCCACTTCCAGCAAGGTAGTTCCCCTGATCAAAGCGGTGTGATGGCAGAAAGGCTCTCCAGCGAGGTCAATGTCCAGGTAAACTTGATGGTTTCTTTTCCTAGCAGTTGTCTGCAGTGTCAAGACTGCTCTTCTTTACGTGGCCATTTGGCTGCTCCTCTGCGAGACACGTAGTCTGGGATGGGTGAGACATGACAACAACAACAACAACAACAACAACAACAACAACAAAACAACAAACACACGTGAAGTTGAAGCCTGCAGAGTATAAAATAGAACTTATTAATGTAATGATTTTGCGGTGTAGTTGCTGTAATTCCTCTTGTTCTTATTCTTGTTCTTCTGTTCTTGTTCTTCTTTCTTTCTTCTTGTTCTAGTTTTTTTCTTCTTCTTCTTTCTTCTTCTTCTTCTTCTTCTTCTTCTTCTTCTTCTTCTTCTTCTTCTTCTTCTTCTATTGTCGCTTTTTCTTGGTTTTGTGTTTGCTTTTCTTCTTTTTACAGCTGCTTTTTTTAAACTTGATTTTTGCTGCTGCTTCTCTTGTTATTGTTGCTCGTGTAGGAAAAGAGGTGTTACATCTGGCTATTGGGGGATATTAAGTTTTGGGAGAGCATAATACATTCATTTCTGTATTCACTGTTCTATGTGTGGGCTAATGCATTCATTATGTTCTTAATACTTCTTTACCATTTTACACATCTACTTTTCATATTTCCTACATTCATATACTTTAGTAAGTTTTTTTTTTTTATTTTCCCCGTTTCTTGTACACATACAACTATGTGTGCTTTGTTGTTCATTTCTGGTGTGTGTGTGTGTGTGTGTGTGTGTGTGTGTGTGTGTGTGTGTGTGTGTGTGTGTGTGTGTGTGTGTGTGTGTGTGTGTGTGTGTGTGTTCAATACGCGAAGAAGCTTATTGGCATCTATTCGTTTGTCAGTCTGCCAGCAAGACTAAGCTAAAACTTAGTGAACCGATTTTCACGAAAGTTGGTGAAAAATGGAATATACCCCAAGGATTAATCCATCAACATTGTCATCCAGATCGGCAATGAAGATTGTGATTAAAAGGTAAGATACAGGAAAGAGTTTTGTAAGATCTTGCAAAAAAAAATGAAATGCAGCCCATTATACAAGGATATGTCAATCTAACAAGTCCACACCTTCGAGGCTGGAACAAGGAGGAGGGAGAGCGGGGGAATGGGGGGGGGGGGGGGGTGTTATAGGCTCATCAGCTGATGATCTCATAAGAAAACACTTCAGGATTTCTGGTAAGAAGAGGGCTAGAACTCTCTAAGCAATGGCGGAGGCGGCTGAAAAGAGTTCTTCTAGCTGGATCGGGTCGAGGAGGAACAAAAATTAACTTCATGTGGTTTACATTTTTCAACTTAGAACTGGTAGGGCGGTGCGGGCAACGCCTTCAGATATCGACTCATACGGAAGTTGCTGGTTCGAATCCCGTCAGCGCCATTAATAAAACTCTGACAGCAGAAGGGGATCCAGGAGACATGACCTGGGATGTGGCCCAGCCTCCGTAGCGTTTTCAGTAGTTCAGGGCCGAAGCACCTGTCTGAGGGACGGTGGGGTGGGGGGTGGGGGAAGGGTCCTCCTCTGTAAAGAAAGAAAGCATGTGACTAGAGTCGTGGAATCCCGGCTGGGAGGTCGTGAGCTCGATCCCCATCAGAGCTATTTAGTAGTCGGATTTTTCTGCCCCGATCGGCTCCTACCCTGAGTTGAGTTTGCTACAGGCTCAGTTGGGAAGACCTGGACCACACTGTCGAGTTTTATCCACTTAATACGTGCGTCTCTGAGAGTGTTGCTCAAATTTCCTAACCAACACTGCAGATGTCTGTATCTCTCGGGCCTGGTTGACGCCGGGATACATCATGAAAGTAGGCGTAGAGTACAACCCTGTCATGCGATCTCAGACTGGAATGTAAATCCGTAGCATCATCTTCGTCATCCTTATTCTCACCGATCAGTATCTAAAAAAAAAATCAGATTCTGTGACCCTTCATGCCCTGGTCTCGTGGTGACCTCAGTTTCAATATCCTCTCCATGGCTATGACCTTGGATCCGTCGGGGTCACCGGTATCGGCAAGTTCATGAGGGCTATCATTGGACGGATTTGGTGGCGCCCTCCAGAGGGAGAGCTCACCCACGCTGGCTACGCGACTAAGCAATTATTGTCGTCAGTAGGGGGCTTATTAGGTGGTGTCCTGCGTATGTTGGATCAGAACAGGCACCACTGAACACCACCGAAGTGACTCGGCAGCAGTGCAGTGTCTCCTCCGATGCTGTGGAATGTCGAAACCGCGTCTGTGGCTGTGGACGGGGGCTGGAGCGGGGGGGGGGGGGGGGGGGGGGGGGGGGGATCAGAGCGAGCCGCGTGGGTCCTAAGGATACGTTCAAGGGGGGGTCTAGCATCTTTTGGACGCTGGCATAGATCTGAGTCTCCCTGTGGTCTTCTAGAATGCTCGTTTTTTTTTTTTTTTTTTTTTGTTTTTTTTTTTTTCAAAACCTCACTCAGTATGTATTAGAGTGCAGTACCCTTGGTATTATGCAATACCCTTTTCTTTCTTTGTATTTTTTTTTTTTTTACTCATTGAATGTCAAGCTGTACGCATCTACTACTCAGCAAGAATAAATGTCTTGTCTTAGGTGATGAGTTTTCCATATGCCCACACCAAATAAATAATGGCCAAAAAGAAAAGAAAAGGAAAAAAGCGGCACTTTACTGACGATCTACGTCACACACATTGACATTCTTCCGTTTTTTTTTTCCCCCCGCTCCTGTCTTTTTTTTTTTCGTCTCCTTTGTTTTCTCCATTCTTTTCTTTCCTATTTTATATTCTTGCTCGACTTCTATCTTCCGTTCGTTCGTCTTTCTTGGAATAGTTTAGTAGTTGACGAAAGGATGTGCGCATTAATCATCATCATGTCTATATGGAAATCATTAATTAAAGATGTGTTTTCCTTTCTGTCCTCTTCTTCTTTCTTTACCTCTTCTATCCTTCTTCTTATTTTTCTGTCTTCTGTGCTTACTGTCTTCTTTCTTTTTTTTCCCCCCCCCCCCCCCCCCCTTACTTTTTTTTTTCTGTCCTGTTTCTTTTTTTCTAGTTTTTTATTCACTTTTAGGCATTCTTGTATATTATGCCTTCCTTCTTTGCTTTCTATTTTCGTTTCTTTCTTTCTTTTTGCATTTGTGTTTCATTTCTTATTTGTATTTTTCTTCCCTTTCTTTCTTTCTCTTCTAACCGTCTTTTCTTTCTTTTGTCTTTCTGTCGTTTTTTTTCCTGCTTTTTGTTCATTTTCGTTCGTATTTTTTTTCCAAAATGTCTATAGATTTCTTTTCTGATTTTTACACACACACACACACACACACACACACACACACACACACACACACACACACACACACACACACACACTGCGCGCGCGCGTGCAAACACATACACGTATACACATGCACGCGCATGCACACACGTACACACACAGACACAGACACACACAGACACACAGACACACACACACACACACACACACACACACACACACACACACACGTACGCACGCATACAAACATACACATTCATACATGCACACACACGCACACGCACACACACACACACACACACACACACACACACACACACACACACACACACACACACACACACACACACACACACACACACACACACATACACACACCCGCACCCACGAACGCACACACACACACACACACACACACACACACACACACACACACACACACACACACACACACACACACACACACACACACACACACACACTCGCGCGCGCGCGCACACTCGTTCGTATGTTTAAACATGTATGCTCGCACTCACCCATCTGATCTCATTTACAATTTCTCTCGTACACACACACACACACACACACACACACACACACACACACACACACACACACACACACACACACACACACACACGCGTACATTTGTACATATGTACATACATATGTACACATAACGAACAACACTACCTCCGTGGCCAAACTCTGGGAACGGAACAGGCAGACAGATGGACGGACAGACAAATAGACACGGGCAAAGAGACTGGGAGATGAGTGCGCACTCAGACATTTACGTAAAGGTTGTGGATTGCGCAAGCTCCGGCGTTTTTTTTCCCGATGACTTTAGTTTTTGTCCCGGAGAAATAGAGAGGCATGTGGGAACTGATGCTATCCATGCAACGGCAACCCCTTCACACTTCACGCGCGCACACGCTCACATATGCATGCACACTCAGACACACACAAACTCGCACGCAAGCAAGCACACTTACACACACGCATGCGCACATGCACGCATACACGCGCGCACGCACACACACACACACACGCGCGCGCGCGCGCGCGCGCGCGCACAACACACACACACACACACACACACACACACACACACACACACACACACACACACACACACGCATGCATGCACACACACAGGCACGCACACACGTATGCACGCACGCATATTCACACACACGCACCCGCACACTCACACACGCACGTGCACGCGCACGCTCTCACACTGACACACACACAGACACACACTCTCTCTCTCTGTCTCTGTCTCTGTCTCTCTCTCTCTCTCTCTCTCTCTCTCTCTCTCTCTCTCTCTCTGTCTCTCTCTCTCTCTTCTCTCTCTGTCTCGCGCGCGCGCGTGCGCATATGTGTGTGCGTGATGTTTTTATCTCCACCATAAATGAGGAGAACACTCTAAAGAGAGCATCAACATTAGTTAATGCTAATAAATGGACGGGAATACATCGTCTCCTAACCTATCTTGTCCTGTTTTACCCTAGCTTAAATTATGCTATCCTCTCTCATCCTTTCTCACCCTATCCTAACCTGTTTTATTTTCATCTCAATCTTTCCTATCCTCTCGTATCCTATCTAAATCGATCCTATCCCGTCCCTATCTTCATCTATCCTATCCTTTCTTATCCTATCTCAACCTGTACCATTCTGTCTTATTGCATCGTAACCAATCTCATTCCGCCTTATTCAATCTTAACCTAACCTAATATGTCTGATCACATCTGAACTTCTCCTATCCTGTCTTGTCCTATCATAACCTGCTATGTCTTGTCTTCTTATGATATCTTAAACCTATTCTTATCCTGTCTTACCCCATCTTAACCTGTAACATCCCATCGTTTATTATTTCAACCTGTCTTACACTGTCCTATTTTATCTCAACCCATCAAATTCTATCTTGGTCTGCCTTATCTCACTCTATCCTTGCTTATCCTGTCTTAATTTATTCTATCATGTCTTACCCCCATTTTAATTATACTATTCTATCACATGCTGTCAACCTATCTTTCCCCGTCCTATCTTATTGCAACCACAGCCCTTCCTATAGTGTCTTATCCTATCTGAAATCCTGTCATAGACTATCAACTTATCTTTTCCTGTCCTATCCCGTCTTCTCTTCTCTTATCTTAAACTATCCCATCCTATCTTGTCCTATTCTAACCTGTCTTACTCTGTCTTATCGTATTGTAACCTATCCCATCCTGTCTCATCTGTATCTGTTGTGTTCTGTTCTGTCCTTCGTATTCTGTCCTGTCCAGTCCCTGTCTTATTCTCCACTGACTTTGACCAATCACAAGAACAGACGAAAAGAAACTTGAGACAAGCAGAACATCTCGTGGATAGCATCCACCTTTTAACTGTTCCAAGTCTCTGTTGCCCTTTGACCTTTCGACCTCTTTTGCTTGCCCGATTGGGTCGGAAGATTCCGGCAGAAAGACGCCGACAGTCACGTTTTATTTGCCAGACCTAGTAAATAAGTCTGGCACTATCAGAGCACCATTCAGTCTGGTGGGTTCTGCTGTTCCGTAAACGACGTCATAATCTGGCAGCAGCATGGCTGTCGACCCCTACTATTTTCGCCTGGTGATGTGAAAGTAGCATACCTGTCCACCCCTACTGTTTTGCCTGGAGACGTGAAAGTAGCAGTTCTGTGTTTGTTCCTAAGTACTCTGTTTCTTCATTTCTTTTTTCTTTGTTGTTGTTATTTGTTTGTTTGTTTGTTTATATCGCCAGTCTGCTCTTCTTTGTCCTTCTCCAGCTCCATCCTCCAGTTGGTTTTTCTTCTTCATCCTCCTCTTCCACCTTCTTTTCTTCAACCTTCTTTTCGTTTTCCTTGTCCTCTCTTTTTCATGTTTATTTTCCTCAGACTTTCTTCCCGTTGTTTGTGTTTTTGTTCACGTTCTTGTTGTACTTCTTCTTGTTCCTCTCTTGTTTTTGTTCTTGTTGTTGTTCTTCTTCTTCTTCTTCTTGTTCTTGTTGTTCTTGTTGTTCTTCTTGTTCTTCTTGTTCTTGTTCTTCTTGTTCTTGTTCTTCTTCTTCTTCTTCTTCTTCTCTTCTTCTTCTTCTTCTTCTTCTTCTTCTTCTTCTCTTCTTTTTCCAAACAACTACATTGTCTGTATGATTTCATCTGAATGATCTGATGGTGAAAGACTCTTCGTTGTGTTTTTTTTCGCTCGTGTTTTTTTTTTTTTTTTTTTTTTTTTTTTTTAAGCCATGTCTTTGTTGTATTGTTTTTTTTTTTTTTTTAATCGTTATTCTTTTACGTTTTCTTCTCCGTTTTTTTTAAATTTCGGTTTCAGCTGTAAATCGACTTCTTTTTAGCCCGTTGAACGCCCACCAAACACATACATTACTTTATGTTAACGCAATGATATAAGAACAAAATTTTGCGTTTGTGATATGAAATAGGCAAGATCAAAGACAAAAGCTTACCAAATCAACTAAGCCAAATTTTACAAGATCAAGATGGTTTGTTCAAGCAGAAAATCCCTGATTAATCAGTAATGTTTACTGAAAGTACTGCATGGGAACGGAGTTTAAGTAGAAGTAGAGAGAAGTCGATAAATGCAAACATACGCACAGCAAGGAAGGTCGAACGACAGACAGGATACAATCAAATACAAAGGTATGTAAGAGAGAGAAATACCAGTGCCACAGAAGAAAAAAGACAAGGAAAAGGAACAAAAATGGAAGTTAGTGGTCATGCTAGTGGTGGCGATGATAACGATCTGTAGTTGTAGAAGTGATAGTTATGGTGATGGTGGTGGTGGTGGTGGAGTTAGTAGTAGCAGAAGTATTAGTTGTAGCAGTAGTGGTAGTAGCAGAGCAGCAGCAGCAGCAGTCACCCAGCAGCAGTAGTAGTAGCGGTAACAGTAGCGGTGGTGGTAGTGGTGCGGTGGTGGTGTTGATGGTGGTAGCAGTATCCAAAAGCATTACATGCATTTTCATTCTGCAGGAGGACATGAATACAGGAGAAAACGTGACAGAAGATGCAAAAGGGCTTTCGGTGGAAAACTGCGCATAAGCTGTTTTTTTTTGCGACAGGCAGGATTCAGCCGGAAAAAAGGTACGAAACATTGGAAGAAAAAAGACAAGGAAAAGGAACAAAAAGTTAGTTGTCGTGCTCGTGATGACGATGATAACGATCTGTTAGTTGTAGTATATTTTATGGTGATGTTATGGTGGTGGTTGTGGAAGTAGTAGTAGTATAAGTATTTTTTGTTGTAGCAGTAGTAGTATAGCAGCACCACAACACCAGCAGTAGTAGTAGCAGTACAGTAGCGGTAGTGGTGGTATGGCAATGTAGGTATTTGATTCCAAGCATTTCATGCATTTTATTCTGCAGGAAGACACTGAATACACTGGAAAAAAAACGTGACCATGCACTCAAAGGGTCTTTCGGTGGAAAAACTGCGAAGCTGGGTTTTTTTGTTGTTGTTGTTGTTTTTTTTTGTTTGGAAAACATTGACGTTTAAAGTTTTCAAAGTGTGCTACCATGGTTTAAGATGTCAGAGTTACAGTTTTATTATGACCTGCCAATGATCTTTCGTCTGACATACTCCGATGCTTTTCGGGAGTTCTTTTATCATAGAGATCATTTTGGTGTTGCATGAAAAATAAGGCGTGCCAAAAAAAAAAAAAAAAAAAAAAAAAAAAAGAAAAAAAAGAGGGTGTGATAATGCTGTTGCTGCTACTTTGCTGTTGCTGTTGCTGCTGCTGCTGTTGCTGCTGAGAATGATCATGATGATGATGACGGCGACGATGGTAGGATGTATAGTGTTGTTGATGCTACATGATGTTTTTGAGTTACATTGGGTTGGATTGGATTGCACTGGACTGGATGAAATGTAATCAGATTGAATTGTGTACTGTAGTGGATTAGACTGGACTGGATTGTATTACATTGTATTGCATACAGTAACGACGATAATGTAGTATAATGTCTGATTTGTATTGGATTAAATGGATGAATTAGATTGGATAGACGTGTTTTGATTTTTTTTTTTGTATTATATTGTGTTATAATGCATTTTAATTGCATAACATACGATCTTTTTAATCTTAACACACTTCACATGTTTGAAGTTGGACAAAGTACAGGAGCTGCAATAATTTCAACTGGATTCTCCTACAGTAGAATGCAAGAGGCAAATCCCTCTGTGGCGGTGATTCTTCTACGTGCGCTAAACGCACGGTGCATCCGAGACTTCAGTTTATTGTTTCATCCGAAAGACTACAGGTGTCTACGTCGCCTCGGATTGTAGGGGTTGACTAAAGAAGAAACAGTCTTGTGGCCACAGGCCACTTCTTTTACACCCATTCTTATCTTTTAAAAGGTGAAGAGGCTCCGTGATACATCCCATGTCACGTACCGATCATA
>JADBJO010000322.1:310000-315000 GCA_016801955.1 Conus betulinus | reverse complement strand
TCACAGATCAGCGTAAACAAGTCCCAGCTTCTGTGGCCCTTTCAGGCCCCGCTCTCATGGTGACCAGTGTTGGTTCTTCTTCACCACGTTCTTCATGTTCTGGTGAAATCATGCCCAAGACATCAGCGTCAGCAAGTTCATGAGTTCTGTCGGTTGGTGGACGTTGTGGCGTCCTTCAGGGGGAGGACGCGCACACCTTTCTGACCCCACAACTAAGCAATCACTATCTGCAAAAGGCTTAATATGCATTGTCCTGCGTAAGTTGGATCACAACGTCATCCCCTGAACACTACGGACAGTGACTCAGCAACAGTGCAGTGTCTCCTCTGGTGGGTTGCTTCATGACGACTTGGTACTGATTGCTCTTCGTGGACTGCAAAGCTGGAGTGGCGACGGAACAAATCTAACTGTCGCTGTGTACGTTGGATCCGGAACGAGCAGCATGAGAATAAAGCAACTACAGGACACATAAGATGATAGCAGATTAAAAAAAAAAAAAATCAAGATAAGAAAAACTGAAAGATGGGAAATGATGTTTAAGATTCCTCGGATCAAGAGATGGGCAGGAGGAGCGAACAACCGTTCTCCGTCTGCACACTGGGAACTGAGGGCTCCACATCTAGATACATGGTTTCCAATATTCCGCCCACTGTGATTCCGAATCGCGAGAGCTGATTACTCCAACGCATACTGCAAATTAGGGACCAGCAGCACGCCGGAAAGAACTAAAAGGGTTGCTTTTTCCTTAAATTAAAAACTGGAAAGTTTATGACATTCATGGCAATTAATGTAAGACAAAAATGTCTGACGACCCAAAACAACTTTTAACACATATGGTAGAAAGTGTTATTATTGCACCGCATGGGTCTTTCAATGGACATCCCAGTTTGAGTGGTGTGTGAATTTGTCCCCCCCCCCCCCCCCCCCCCCTTCTTGTAGGGTTTGGCAATTTTCTTCCATCACAGCTAGCAAATGCACAAACGCCATGGCTTCAGCTGTTCTTCATATACTTTAATACACTTCGTGACAGATTTCCCTCACAAAAAAGAACTGAGCGGAAAAGGCATGTGTTTCCAGCCCCCCCCCCCCCCCCCCCCCCCCCCCCCCCCTCCATCCCTCGCCCCTGTCCCACTCAGCTTGCTCCGATATTCCCCCATTTCTCCTCAACATCCGCACACTATTTACTTTAACCCCAAAACATGTTGTTTTGATTTATGTCAACGGGCTGCCTTGAGGAGCACTGGCAGATAAATCTCTTTCTCGTAATGGCGCCAGAAACATGGGGTTTCAGCTTCACCGCCCTCGTTTGCAAACGTTTCCTTCATTTTTGCGGTGTCACAGAATTGATTTTCTTGCTTTTGCTCGCTTATTCCCTTAGGAAATTAGCGCACGCGCTTTGAAAGTAAGGATGCTTATATTGCCGAGTCAGCTAGCACACCTCTAAATAGAACACACACACACACACACACACACACACACACACACACACACACACGCATACACGCGCACGCGCGCGCGCGCACACGCACGCACACCTGCACGCATGCACACATGCACACACACGCACACACACACACACACACACACACACACACACACACACACACACACACACACACACACACTCACTCATGCTCACACACAGACACACACACACACTCACTTATGTTCACACAGACACACACACACACAGACAAAGACACAGACAGACAGACAGACAGACAGATAGACAGGTACACACACACACACACACACACACACACACACACACACACACACACACACACACACACACACACACACACACACCAAAATCTCCACCTTTCCCTCGCCTTCCCCTCTCCAGAAATATGAGAATAAAAGAATTAAAGAGGTTCCAATCGAGTTCAAAAATAGTGCTGACTTGACATTGTTACAGAGCGACAACAGCAGAAAAACAATATACACACTGAAATGTGTTAAACACCGATAGGACTTACACACACACACACACACACACACACACACACACACACACACACACACACACACACACACGAAATACAATTCATGTGTGGGCAATGTGTACACTACCAAAGCTCTAAAAAAACGCAAGGAAAACAGTTTTGCAAGGAAAACAGTGTTGCAAAGAAAACAGTGTTGCAAGAAAAAAACCAGTATTGCAAGGAAAACAGTATTGCAAGGAAAATAGTTTTGCATGGAAAACAGTTTTGCAAGGAAAACAGTTTTGCAAGGAAAACAGTATTGCAAGAAAAACAGTATTGCAAGGAAAACAGTATTGCAAGGAAAACAGTTTTGCAAAGGAAAACAGTATTGCAAGGAAAATCTGAAAAAAAAAACGATCCAGGATTTGCATTCACCCAGTGTCTATCACTGCCACTCTCCATCCTTCGTCCCCAACCATCTCTCCCTCCTTCCGGAAAACAAAAACACAAACACAGAATGTGAATAATGACAAAAGAGAGAGAGAGAGAGAGAGAGAGAGAGAGAGAGAGAGAGAGAGAGAGAGAGAGAGAGAGAGAGAGAGAGAGAGAGAGAGAGAGAAGAGAAAACTATGAAAAAGGTGAAATAGAGAATGTATTAAATGTTCACCACCCCTGGCTGCTTTTCAGTTTCGGCCAGGGGAGGCTACTCCTAAAGCAGCTGCACTTTGAAGGGAGTCGTTTACCCAGATTCAACAACTGGAGTCGTTGTTGTCAGCACTGGAGGCATATGGGGTTCGTTCATCCGAGAACAGATGAATGGTTTATGTCGGTGAATTCTCTCTTGGGCGTTGTGACGAAAATAGGTGTAATGTCTGTCTGTGTGTCTCTGTCTATGTGGCAGTCTCTTGCTTCCGCTCTGCTGTCATTCATGATCTGTATCTTCGGTCTGTGTTTTGTCTTGCCTTTCATGTCTCTTTGACTCAGTTTCTGATCCCCCCCCCCCCCCCACCTCCCCCACAGACCAGACTCAAATATTATTAGTGATGAGTATACAAATCAGAGAAAAAATGGTGTGTAAAGAAAAAAACATTTATTACTAACATTGGCCAGATACATTCAATCATTGCAACATATTTTTTTTCTGTTTCAAACTTTTACTTTAACGGTTTTTTTCCTCCCAGGAACGGAATAGATTGCGCTTACAAATGAGTATAAAAAAACATGTTCAGATGGATAATATCATTCAACATATCATGTTTAGCCTGTCCATCAGCAAACTCGCTCCACCTGATTCGAAATCGGGGGGGGGGGGGGGGGGGGGGGGGGGGGGGGGGGAGGGGGGTTGATTTTTTATGGCTTTTGAATGGACGTGAATGCATGCATATTTCCAGTCTGCCAAAGTTTCGGTTTGTGTCACATCACATTCACGCATTCACAAATAAACGCGTTGTCGGCTCAGACCCCCCCCCCCCCCCTCTCCCCTCTCTCTCTCTCTCTCTCTCTCTCTCCTCTCTCTCTCTCTCTCTCTCTCTCTTTCATTTCCTCTGAGATTTTTTCGGTCGCATCCAGCAGGAACTTTTCAAGATATTTCAGACAGGGCACCACGCGTTTGTCGTACAGTTCTCCCCGAGATAAGCCAATCACATCGACCGCCCACCGATAGCATCCACCAATCACATCAGCCGTGGAGGATAACCTCCAAAGCGTCGACCAATCAATGTTGGCCGCAGCAAATAAACCCCCCGGAGTCTCGGTCAGTCATCTCGCTGGCAGCGCCAATTAAACTGTCGGCCGGTAAACATCACGTGGTAGGAAATCGCCGCGTATCAGTGCTACAAATTGTTTTACTTACTCAACACTTGACCCGTTCAAGCTGTGTGACCTCCTCTTGTCGTCGCCTAACCCATAGTTTTATGTATGTATTGATTGGTTTGAAATGTATCACTTTTCTTTCTTTCTTTTATATTACACAGCATTTAGGGGTGGAGGGATAGGGAAGGGGGGGGGGGGGGGGGGCTCACATATCTTTTTCGTTCACAAAAAATCTTATTTCTTTTCACACTCGCTTTCTTTTACTGTCTGTATGCCTTTTTCATGCTTTAGTCCCATTTCCTTCCTTTTCCCCTTTTTTTGTTGCCGTTTGTTTTGATAATACATTATATCATAAGAACCAGTTCAGGTGATTATGAGTTTATTCATTGAGACAAATTAGATATGTCTCATTCGGTTTTCTTTTTTCTGTGCTCTGTTTCATAGTTTCATAGTTTCCCCTGTTCCCGTTTGTTGGTTTGCTTGGTTGTTTGCTTGTTTGTTTGTTTGTTTGTTGTGTTGTTTAATAGAGTCTACACATTTTTTAATTGCAACTGGTGACAAATGTCTTTGGTTTAAGAGCTGTGTTGATTTCTGTGTTAGGTCACACGGTTTGTCTTGTTTTCCTGCCTCTCTTTGCTGTGTCCTGTCAATGGTATGACTCCCAAGGTAGTGAGTTGGAATTCCGCCAGACGCCCAGCATCTTCACTGCCCATCTCTGCGTCTTGTCTTTCTGGAGGTATCAGTGTCGTATCAGACAGGTCACATCACTCCCTCCATACCACCCCCTACCTCTACCCCCTGCCCATATCTCCAGACATGATGATCTCCAGTGTGTCTGCTTTATGGCCTGATGTAAACATGAATATATATTTTTTTTGTGTGTGAACTTTAGATTTTTTACGCTGTAAGGATTTATTGGGATTTATTTGGCTTGGTTCAGTTTAGTTTCTGCTCTCTCATCATCGTTCATGTCTCCTCCATTGTCACTGATTCTGGATCACCGTTGCTCAGCTACACCCAAGCTGGCCCTGTCGCAGCCTAAACATTAATAAGTCTTCTTTGAACAGATAGCATCAATTCCCCATAACGCTGCCATCTGCATGAAGAGACGTCACAACCGCTTTTGAGCCACTTCTGTGGAGCCTGTTCTGATGCAGCGCTGAGCCACTTTTGTGATGTCTGTTCTGTGATGCAGCGCTGAGCCACTTCTGTGGAGCCTGTTCTGATGCAGCGCTGAGCCACTTTTGTGATGTCTGTTCTGAT
>JADBJO010000322.1:262500-267500 GCA_016801955.1 Conus betulinus | reverse complement strand
TTATTCCAGACTGGCCCAGCCTTTTCGATCATAAATAAAGTAAAGCAAAGACACGGACGAAAGAAATTCAGTTAACCTCAGTATGAAAGGAAAATTTAGAGTGAGGAGGGAACAATAAACAACGAACAAGAGGAAGGGAACAATAAACAACGTACAAGTAGGGTAACTCTTGCTCCCATGATGAAATGATTGCAGGCCCATAACTCCAAACCCAATGCTGCTTATGACTCCAAATCACCTTGCAGAAATGACAGCACAGCGCACACAGAACAAACGAGGAGACGTCTACGAAAAATGATGTTCCGAGCTTGCCCATATAACCCATACCTGATGAAACAAATATCAGCCACGGGGCACATGGGCAAGCTTTATAGATGTTAATTTGTATTTCTTCATTTCACCAGTTGTTGCTGCTGTGTAGATGTGTCAGATATGGGGTATATGGGCAAGCATAGAACGTCTTTCTTCAGGGTGAGGGGTGTCTTCTTGTTTATTCTGTGTGCATGTGCTCTGTGTTGTCCTTTCTACTAGGCGATTTGGTGTTGTAATCAGCATTCGTTTCTTATGGGTCTGCAAGTACCTTATCATGGGAGCAAGGCAAGAGTTACCCTGCTGTTTGTTATCTAAGGCTGTTCTTAAAAACTGCATTGGAATCAGAATGCTGGATGATTGCAATGACAGAAATCTCTCCATAAGTCTCGGTTTTGCTGTGAGGTATCCTAAGAAGTCGAGCATCAGAAGAAAGAGCGGAGCTGGCGGTATGGAGTATAGATTTGGTGGAGGAGATCAAAAAGACGCCCTGTGAGTTTGCTTTTTCCATTTTATGCTTTGTTGACTTTCATATCTATTGATTTCGTTTTCTAAGGAAGATCATTGTTTGTGTAACAACGGTTAATACTGGTGACTAAATGCCAGCCAAGACCTTAGGTGAAACAGAGACAATATAGTTGCAATTTGCGAAACAAGCATACAGACAAAGAGGAAAGGAAGACATGGCCAAAAGGTATCGCAGAGAGAGAGAGAGAGGAGAGAGAGAGAGAGAGAGAAGACTGGTCTCTGAATCAGTGGATATAGTTTGTGAATCAGTGGGTGCATTGAATGTCAGAAGTCAAGTCGAAAAACAAAGTGTGTGTGTGTGTGTGAGCAGGGAGGAGAGATTATGTGAACAGGTATCAAAGACAATGAAATAAGCTTCACAAACCCAAGAGTTTGCTGATATAATCGGTAACCTTATAGACTCTGCTGAACGTGGGTCTGTACTGATCTTCTGAGTGCAACTGTCTACAGGAACTGAGCTGTTACTGATACACATCGTAAAGCCACTGTTCAGCTGGAAGTTTCGGGATGTGCGGACACGAAATACCAACAAGAATTACATTTGACCTGTTTACGTGACAGGCGCCGTCGATTTAAGTTGCACTTTGCGATGTTAAACAGAGACATGTGTAACGACACGCGCAACCACCGCTCTAACGTGACATGAACATTTGTCGACATGCATACTTTTCATCAAAGATGGGATTGTGTCAGTTCATTAACTTACAAATTCATTATCAAAGTTTTGGAAAGTATTAATTATTTGGACTTGGATAAGCGATGCAAAAGGTACCTACAATGTGCTTAAATCAAATGACATCGATAAAAGCAAACCCCACAACTTGACATGTGCAAACAAACAAGCAGACGAGGACAACAAACTAGCATCAGGACAGACGCCAGATATACCAGCCGTCATGTAACAATTAGCCATGTCGTTAAATGCACACAGTCACTGTTATCCCGTGCATCCCCACATAACTAACAAGATAGAAATGAGCAGGGTAAAGGGGGCTGGAAAGAATGGTGAATATTGGAGTTATGGTGGAATGTCAGCTAAGATAGAAACTAACTGCACCCATAATTACATGCAAAATACTCATCCATAATCAAACGCAAAACATTCAACCATAATTACTTGCAAAATACGAAGTCCCGCATCAGTCTGATCCATGATTTTCTACCGGGTCCGGAGCTACAGTTCGAAATTGTGTTGTGTGTTCCTTTTGTTCTCTGTTCAATGTTCCTCGTGGCAAACTGGAAGAAATCGCTTAGTGGGTTGTTTTATTTGTCCACTTAAAGTGAAAAATCGTATCATTACATCATTACTTTTGCAGATAAAAAGTATGAAGATCAACGTCCGGTTGAAACATATGGCAAAAGTGACGTGTTTGGGGCTGTGTCTCTAAGATTCCTCTGCGGAAATCAGTCAGCTGTCCCACAAAATACATTCATTTCCACATTGTTCGTATGACGTATGACACACACGCATGACGGAAAATAATTCTAACGGCTAAATTAATACTCAAATTTTAAATTAAAACGGACGATTCTCAATTAGAGTCTATTCGAAAGGCAACAAATCTGTTTCTGCCTACATACATTGCAGGAGACCACCAATTTTGTTCGTGAATTCTTGTCTGTGTATCATAGTATGGCATAGGTATGTATGCACGTGGATGTATGACTCGTTTTTTGTTTGTTTGTTTATTGGTGTGTTTGAGGGTTACGGATATTGCCTGAAAGTAACAGTTGTTGGATACTTTAAAGATTATGCTGAAGGTGCTCGTCAGTTTAGCGAGCAGCTTTAGGGAATCCGGCTTCCAAGTCCAGTTTCCCACCATAGAAGTGGAGCAAGGGGATCTGTAGACTCATCAGCTTTAGATCTTATGAACCGGCTCAGAATTTCAGGTAAGAAGAGGACCAGAACCCTGAAGGCAAAGGCAGAGAGGCAGCCGAAAGAACTCCAGCTGGATGTAGTTGAGGAGAAACCATTTCCCAACTTAGAACAGGTGTGCCGTTAGCGGTGCGGTAAGACATCCGCCTACAAAGGCACGCTTTGAGACGCCCATTCATCCAAAAGTTGCGGGTTTGAATCCCGGCAGCGCCAGGAAAAAAAAAAAAAAAAAAAAAAAAAAAAAAAAAAAAAAAAACCTTGGCAGTAGAAGGGCATCTGGGAGTCATGACCTAAATGCGGTCCTGCCCGGCCCCCTTAGAGTGTGAGGAGTTAAGGGCTAAAGAAACTTCGTCTAAGGGAGGTTGCTTCTCTGAAGACCTTCTCCCGCCAAGCTCTCCCTAGAGCTTCCCCCACCTCCCTACATTATGCATTTATCATGTAAAACAAAATGAATGCCCATCAGATAATAGGAGGCTAGCTTTTAAGGTGTCATCTGTTGTAGCAATAAAGAAAAGTGTATGAAGGAGAAGTACGAGGAGAAAGAAATAAGGAAAAGGAAGAAAAGAAAGAAAGAAAGAAAAAAAGAGAAAAAAAAAAAAAAAAAAGAAAGAAAGAAAGAAGGAAAGAAAGAAAAGCAAAAAAAAAGACAGCGCAACAAACAATACCCGTACATCGTTTTTCTATTTTTCTTTCTTTTTTCTTTCTTTTCCCTTTTTTTTCCCAGAAAATTTCCATCAAATTACGTTCATGAATCATAAGGAAAAGAAAGATAGTAGGGTTGGGTGGATTTGGACGGAAATAGAGTGGAAAGGGAGAAAAGGGCGCGAAACATTTTTTTTACGCAAAAACGGGTTTCAGAGATTTTGTGCTCGGGTGCGCGCGAGCGCGCGCGCGCGAATGTGTGTGTGTGTGTGTGTGTGTGTGTGTGTGTGTGTGTGTGTGTGTGTGTGTGTGTGTGTGTGCGCGTGTGCGTGCGTGCGTATGGTACTCTTCCATAAATTCCTTCGCTCACAAACTGTTCTCTGCAAACTCCACACACCCCAGCCTTCCTCCCAAGCTCTCATCTCGTGCTGAAGGCTACCGATGGCAACAGGGGACACCACCCTCATCCAATCAGCAAGCTGTCGGGAAGAGAGGTAATCTATGGCTTAATAACCTCTTTTCACCGACGTTCAACCGCTTACCCTCCCTGGTTACGTTCTAGGGGGAGATGTCGGAGCTATTGACCAAGGCTCTGTGGCTTGTTGCATGCGTTTAGAATACGGGAGTTCAGTTTGATTGAGCTATCGACCTCCGGAGACGGTGCAGCGGCTTGACAATGGGAAAACAGGGATTCCATCGTGTTGTTCAATCTCTCTCTCTCTCTCTCTCTCTCTCTCTCTCTCTCTCTCTCTCTCTCTCTCTCTCTCTCTCTCTCTCTCTCTCTCTCTCTCTGCTGTCTGTCTGTCTGCCTGCCTGTCTCCTTCCTCTCTCTGTATGTATGTTTATATATATATATATATATATATATATATATATATATATATATATATATATATATATATATATATATATATATATATATATATATATATATATATATATATATATATATATATATATATATAGAGAGAGAGAGAGAGAGAGAGAGAGAGAGAGAGAGAGAGAGAGAGAGAGATGCAAATATACACACACACACATATAGACAGATACATACATACATTCATTCATACATACATACGTACGTACGTACATATATGTATACTTTTCTAATGTGCAAAAGCGCCGACCAGAAACTAACACCTTACTGATTCCCTGTATTTCAACCAATGTGCCGAGAAAATTGAAACCAAATGTCTACTCATCTAAAAACGAAGAAAAAAAAGTTATACAATACAGAGAGACAGACAAGCAGACAGACGGATAGAAAGATGAATGGGCAGACAGACAGACAGACTGTCACGCACCCAGGAAGAAAAAAACACACAAACACAAAGCGTTTTATGTGCACTTTGAACTTGCCTTGAAAACTCACCTTACGGGGTGCTTGCTCCTCATTGGTCGATTTTGTTTATTTATTTTTTTTTTTTTTGTTTTGTTTTGTTTTGTAGTTGTGATTTGTGCCCTTGGAAGAAAGAGGATTGTTTTGGCACTTTGGCAGCGGACGAGAGAGATCGTGGAAGAAAAGAAGAGAGGAAAAGTTATGAAAAAGTAGTGTTTATTGTTGATTCTAGGGTGAGTATGGGATGTGTGAACATTTTTTTGATAATATTCAATACAGGCTTTTATCGCGGTCTTACATTCTAGA
>JADBJO010000322.1:242500-250000 GCA_016801955.1 Conus betulinus | reverse complement strand
AGTTGTTTTTCTTTTCCTTCCACCCCCCTCCCCACCCTTCCCCTTTCCCGGTCGTCCGTCCTGTATCTTCATTATGTCCACACTGTCCTCCTGCCCAACACTGCCCAACACTCTCCCCCCCCCCCCCCCCCACCCCAGTCATCATTGATTCTCCTCACAACACGTCTTCTCACCTCCTCCACTCCCCCTCGGTCTGTCTCATCTGGGAACACCCCCCTCCCCCGCCTCTCTCTCTCTCTCTCTCCCTCTCTCTCTCTACTTTTTTCCTTTATGTTTTGCTTGTTTGGATTTGATTGAGCATCGGGAATATTATATAACATTGCTATAATGTAAGGAAGAGGAATGTATTTGAAATGCCCTGCTGGACAAAGGATTAAGAGGGAAGTGGAGGTGGGGACGACGATATCCCCCCTGTCAAACGACCTTTTGACAATAAAATATCAGTGTCAATGACAAAAAAATATCAGTGTCAAAGTGTCAAAAAGTTTCTGCGTGTCTGTCTGTCTGTCTGTCTGTCTGTCTGTCTCTGTCTGTCTGTCTGTCTGTCTGTCTGTCTGTCTCTGTCTCTCTCTCTCTCTCTCTCTCTCTCTCTCTCTCTCTCTCTCTCTCTCTCTCTGCCGGTGGATTCTGAAACTGAGTGGGGAAAACCCATGAAAAGCAGTCTTCTTTCAGGACATTCAGGTATGCCTCGATTGCCTGCATGAAAATGGACGAGAGGAAAAGGCATTTGGTGTTTTTAATGAAACTATGTACAGGCACTGTAGTTCTTATTAATACAAACAGCGACAAGCTAACCGCCAATAAAGGAGAGGCGCACACGCTTACTCCCGTGTCCTTCAAGACAGAGAAATCTGAGTAAAGGTATTCCGAACACAGATCACCGTTCTCCAAATAAATCAATGCAGGATCTGACAGGGAATGGACAGAATCATTATCTACAGCATATGTTCAACATTCGCTTTTACATGTCTTGAGTATTGGTTGGTTCTCCACAAGGGAGACAAACACATGAATGAAAAAATATGCATGGCTTTTTTTCAGCATAACTGCAGCCAGCTACCGCCTGTCTGTCTGTCTGTCTCTGTCTGTCTCTCTCTCTCTCTCTCTCTCTCTCTCTCTCTCTCTCTCTCTCTCTCTCTCTCTCTCTCTCTCTCTCTCTCTCTCTCTCTCCAACACTGTGGTATATTATCGCTTAACATTCTCGATAGAAAAAGCGGTTTTTTTTTTCCTTTGAAATTAGTTAAAGAAATATCATACCAGCGTGGTGGTGTTTGTTTCAGTACAGCCCTTACTAAAACAATTCAAAACAAACAAAAGCTTTAGTGGACTATAACAAGGGAGAAAAAATCACAGTGTGTACGTAAGTTTTAAGAAATTAAAAAATAAAACAAAACAAAAACCCTCTGTAAGCAATTCAGGTCATGGGTGAAAACAGTTTTCTGCGATGGAAACTACAAACAGATACCGACGGGAAGATTGTCTTGTTCTGAGAATATCTAAAATACAAAAGTCAACGTTTTTGTTTCCAGAAAGTTGAAATATATCATTATTCATCATCTATGTTATATTACATTTTCATTATTTCATTTTTGATGTTCGTTAAAGTTTAATTGATATCTCTTAAATACGTATAGGTCTGCTAACAGTAATTTCAAAGTGTTTTCGTTCAGTGGAGAATATGTAATAACCTGACTAAAGAGATCCTGGATCCCCTTTGATCCGGTTTCACACCACGGATCCACCTTATCGGGTCTGCCTCGGGCCATATTGCGTCTGACCACCAAGCGTCCATTCTGCGCCATCTTGCTGACCCACAGGGAAATTGACAGAGGCGAAAGCATTGCATGACTGACAGAGGCATCATCATCACCATCAGCAACAGCAGCAACAACAAAACAACAACAACAACAACAACAATATGATGCTAACAATAATAATAATAATATAATAATAATAATAATAATAATAATAATAATAATAAACATAACACGAAGAAGAAGAAGAAGACGAAGAAGAAGAATGATGATAATAATAATAATAATAATAATAATAATAACAACAACAACAATAAGGATATTAAGGATATTGACAACAATAATAATAATGATGATAATAACAACAATAACGATGATGATGATAATAATAACAATGATAATGATATAATAATCATAACAAAAATGATAATAATGGCAATGATAGCAACAACAAAAAAAAGAAGAAGAAGAAGAAGAAAGAGCAACAACAGCAACAACAACAACAACAACAACAATAATAATAAGAGTAACAGCAACAAACAGCAACAACAACAACAGTAGTAGTAGAAGTATTAATATCAGTCGTAGTAGTAGCCATGATAATGCTGCTGCTGCTGCTGCTGCTGCTGCTGCTGCTGCTGCTGCTGCATCATGATGATCATCATCATCATCATCATCATCATCATCATCATCATCATCACAATAATAACAGTAATAATCACTGTAATAACAATAACAGCAACAACAACAACAACAACAACAGCATAAAAGATACCATTGATAGTAGTAGTAGTAGTAGTAGTAGTAGTAGAGTAGTAGTAGTAGTGTAATAATAATAATAATAATAATAATAATGGTAATGATAACAGCAACAACAACAACAATGACAATAACGATAATAACAACAACAATGATACTATTACTACCACTACTAGTAATAATAATGATAATGATATTGATAATCATGATAATAATGATAACGATACTACTACTACCACCACCACCACTACTACTACTACTACTACTACTACTACTACTACTACTACTACTACTACTAAAAGACACTCGTGAGAGCGCATCCTCCATCCACATCGAAGGGATCATGTATCCACCCTACGATCTACATCCGCACCAAAATGCCAGGAAAAGCAGCCAATGTCTATCCACTGCAATTGATGTTTGTTTTTTGTTTGTTTTGTTTGTTTGTTTCAACTTCTGTGATCAAGTACGTTCCTAAATGAAAACTTTCCTCTCTGCCAGGGGAAGTGCAGGTAAACATGGTTGGATTGAGGTACTTGCCATACAATTTTACTTTTAAAAAATGATATACGAAATACGAAATGTCTACATCATATCATTACAATGACTATCTTCCGTTCGCTGTGACGTCATAGCTGATTATCAATTAGTTGACAGTGACTGCACGGTGCTGGAGGTCAGTCCAAACACAGGGTAAAATCAGCTGAAAAAAAAAATCGTGGATCTGCCCTAAAATCCGAAACCTCCCCACGGCATAGCAACAAATTGTAACGGGCGAACCACACGATCATCCGTTCCAGACCCCAGTTTCCCATTTCAGTCCCTAGTGTTTTGCCTCTGTGAGCAAACCTTATTGATTTTTCTTTCTGCAGCTCATCATCAACTCCTTCACTACCCCCCTCGGTGAATGATTCTCTTTAGCTGCGTGGAGTACGGTGCCATAACTTCCCTCACGTTAGTAACGAATGCAGGGGAATTGAGTCAGCCAGCGCCACCAGCCAGCACGCTGCTAGAATGAATCGGCATAGTAATAATGAAGACATGCCCACTGGAGTTTGTCCTGCGCATTATACTGTATTGTTTGCTGGGGATTCGTGCATTAAGCCAGACAGAGCATTAATTCAACACCCTTTTTCTTCAGAAATAATTGATAGCAATAACATCAGTTGGATGGTGTCGTTAATTTCGATTCGACATGTTTAGGTATATGATTCTCTTTCTGTCTGTCTGTCTGTCTATCAGTCTGTCTGTCTGTCTGTCTGTCTGTCTGTCTGTCTGTCTGTCTGTCTGTCTGTCTGTCTGTCTGTCTGTCTCTCTCTCTCTCTCTCTCTCTCTCTCTCTCTCTCTCTCTCTCTCTCTCTCGTTCTTCTTCGTTTTCTTAGTCTTAATTACGTACATCTTTAAGTACATAAATTATCACCCATGTGTCAAGTGCTGAAAACATATCAGTAACGGACTTTGATATTGCCTTGTGTCCTTATCCTTATCCGACACCGTTCTGCATGGTATGGAAGGGGTACCTCAGAGGCAATTTAAGACAGTCAGTCAGGGACAGCTTAAAGTCCTCAAGTTCCTCAAGCCTGTCGCGCATGATTAAATACCTAGGGGCGGTGGAGATCCCTCACTGCCAAAAGGCCCGTTACAACAGCCACATGCTCTACACGTCGAGAGAACGCAATCACGATCGTACAGAATGCTACATGAATGCATTCTCTTTGTGACACGGCTTGCCCGTCATCTTGGCTTCGTCCACATCTCTTTCAATCAATGCTAAATCACGGAGGGAGCTCTATGAAATCATTCACGGAGAATCGGGCTGGGAAGCAAAGGGCTAAATCGTGTCTAATAAAGTCAGACCAACCCCACCCCCCTTTTCCAATACACTGACGGTGCAAAGCGATAGAATGAAAATCGAACGGCACCCGGTGGTGCTTAGACTTGTCATCGCCCGGTGGAGTGTTCCTGCTGCAGAGGAATCCCTGTGAAATATAGTCATGAGGTGCCATTACTGGGCTTATCCGAGCACGACTTGACGAGATTATGAGAGTACACGAACAAAACATCGAATATCATCTTATTTAAAATATCACATCTAAAGAGGTTGCCTTTGACACCGACGAACGCAACCCCATTTCCCGGTTGAAATGATAGGGAACTGGTCAAAGGTTTACCCGACTCGATGGAAGCTATCAGGGATTTGAAGGCAGCATTTGTGTAATGAGTTTACAGTAAGAGCTCGCTCTCCTCGGCCTTTTCTTTCTCCATTCGTTTATTTGTATTTTATTTCATTTATTCATTTACATTTTTTTTTTTTTGGGGGGGGGGGGGGCTTTTTGACTATGGCCCATCATTCTAGAAGTCGAGATCTCACCAGCAGCCGTGGGTCGTGAATCGCTTCGCAACACAGTATTCGTCTTTACACTTATTCCCCAGCAGTCCGCGTGGCTTGATATGTAGGCCATGTAGACACTGTTTGGTGTTCACCCGAACGCCCTTCTAGTCGTGAGAGAGAGAGAGAGAGAGAGAGAGAGAGAGAGAGAGAGAGAGAGAGAGAGAGAGAGAGAGAGAGACAGACAGACAGACAGACAGACAGACAGACAGACGAGACACAGACAGAGAGAGACAGAGAGAGAGAGAGAGAGAGACAGACAGAGAGTGAGAGAGAGAGAGAGAGAGAGAGAGAGAGAGAGAGAGAGAGAGAGTGTGTGTGTGTGTGTGTGTGTGTGTGTGTGTGTGTGTGTGTGTGTGTATCTAGGTATGTTCCAAACTGGCTTTATCTCTACGTTCCGTCAAGCCTTGAACGTTTTTTTTTGAGTCACGAAAACGTTAGATAAGACGTATAGAAATAAAGATAATGAAGTTAACCAGACAAGATCCCTCCTTCCATCAGCTATACGTTTGCCTGTTGTGTGAAAAAAGAGGCATTTCATCACACAAGGAAAGTATAAGTGTGAGAAATATTAGCTTTATTAGTGGTGTGAACTAAGACATGATATGAAAATAGTGTTAACAAAGGACATGGGAGAGGGAAGATTCTTTTCATATGTAAAATGACAATGTTAGTCGGGGCAATGCTAAAAATTCGCAACTCACAAGCTATTGCAATTTTCAGCGCTATGCTATCTTCGCCGCCGTTTTATCTGCTAATGTTACATTTTCGGATGTCTCTAATACGGACTTATTTCCTCGACTAGTCAATCATATTTTGGTTCTCAATCTTCATGGGATGTAAAGGACATAAAACTGCCAGGGTCCGACCACAGAATGCATACGCTGATCAGGAAGTGCAGTATCTGTGGCTGCCTTTCTGGTGGGACAGTCGCTTCGTTGTTGGAACGGAGAGAGAGCAAAATCAATAGTGAGTTGAGGATTCAATAAATTCATTCGTGCTTGTTTTTATGTCGTCCATCTCTTTTTCTTTCTTTCTTTCTTTCTTTCTTTCTTTCTTTCTTTTTTTTTTTTTTTTTTTTTTTTTTTGAAGACGGAAGTGGGATGAAACTAAACACATCATCGGTATTACAGTAACGATGAGATTGAACAGAAATGGGGGATGGGAGTGTGTGTGTATGTGTGCGTGCGTGCGTGCGCGCGCGCGCGCGCGCGCGCGCGCGCGTGTGTGTGTGTGTGTGTGTGTGTGTGTGTGTGTGTGTGTGTGTGTGTGTGTTTTTGTGTAAAAATAATCACTCCAAAGCACGCAGCGAATTTATGAAGACGCTCAGTAGAAAACTTCAAAACACTACATTATCACAAACAATACCTTGAGGAATGAACACAAGATAAGTCAAGTCCTATTATCTTTTCCCTTTTTCTTCTCCGTTCTCTTTTTGTTCTTGTTCTCCTTTAGATATGTCTATCTCTCTGTCTGTCTGCCTCTCTCTCAGGTTTTGATGTTCACATATAATGTGACCGTGCATCGAGACTAACACTGTGTTTTCGATTTCGCAAAGTATATTTTCCATTCTCAAAACTGCAAAGCGCTTCCAGATCAAGACAAGCATTGTTGCTAAAGCAATTGTGTGCGAAGAAAATATTTACAAATAAACTATAAAATCTATAGCCATGTGCCAATGCTTTCGAATGTTATGTGAAAGGATTTTCATAGGCAAGGTTTGCTAAGCATTTTATGAACACAGTAGAATGAGTACAACGTGTCTTCTTTGATGCGCATCTTAAAGAAAACTGAACATACAATCCAGATTCGTTTGCATCTGAAAGTCGGAAACAAGGTGACGACTGTCGACTGGTAGACGGATAAAATGCTTCAGTGGGGAACACAGATTTCAACGCTCACCCTATGCTGTGTATTCGCTTTGATAATCACACTAGGTCGATATTCATACTTGTGCGTCTCCTATATCCTCCTCAAATCTCTCTCTCTCTCTCTCTCTCTCTCTCTCTCTCTCTCTCTCTCTCTCTCTCTCTCTCTCTCTCTGTGTGTGTGTGTGTGTGTGTGTTTTTTGGGTGAACCTTAACTACCTGTTAAGTCAGTAATTATTGAAAGGCGTATAAAATCTGCATGACATCTACAGCCTTGTGAGTGATATACTGTTTCATCGCTATTGTTCATACCATTTTACGTTTTTTTTTTTCATTAACTGTGACTGTTTTGAGCGAGGGCATTTCATTTCTGTGTTGGTTTAACTGACTTATTTTGAGAAGAACAAGGCGCGAGTTCACAGCTTACACAAGTCAAAACATCAGTTAATGTGAATAGAATTTTCAACTACCATATCTCTCTCACTGAGTAAAGAAAAGAGATCGGCCAGTCACGTATGATTTTTGTTTTAAAACTTCACTTCTGTTTAATTGTCCAACCCCCTCTTCCTCCCCTAAATCCCAGTTCCCTTCCCCCTCCCCCCCTTCCCCCTTCCCCCCCCCCCCCCCCCCCCATTCCCCGCGTTTTTTCTTCCATTGCTTCCCATACGACCAGAGAGAGAGAGAGAGAGAGAGAGAGAGAGAGAGAGAGAGAGAGAGAGAGAGAGGCGCA
>JADBJO010000322.1:230000-237500 GCA_016801955.1 Conus betulinus | reverse complement strand
TGTGTTGTGTGTGTGTGTGTGTTGCGCGCGCGCGCGCGCTATGCGCGCGTACGCGCACGTGTGTGTGTGTGGTCTCCCAAACCGAAAGCAGCTGTTTTTACAAGAATGACCTATGACAACTAAATTATCTGCTAGAGGAGATTGACGAGACACACGCTGACTGTGGCTTTCCTTTCGTGGATGGTGGGTTGGGCGAGCAAGGACAGATCCGTGGGAGGCACCCAGCATTAGCAATACATATTGATTAGCAATAAATTTGTGTTCTTAATTTCCATATCTGATGAATGAAGGCTTTTTGTTGTCTTCGTTCCATATGAATGAGAAAATGTGGAAGCAGGGAGGAGAGAGAGTTTGACGGTTTAAGACTTCAGCCTTCTCGAGTGTAACATAAATCAGTTTTTCCCCAGATTTGTTTTTTCTCCTTTACGACTTAAATTTAGGGAACCAAAGTGCCTGCCTAGATTCATTCTAAGTCCGCACACACATTGTTCAATGCCTTGTCCTGGAAATATGTACCGACATTTAATGGATGACTAGCGCATTGCAACTAAAGAATATTGCGATTATCAATTCTCTGACAAGCTTGTGATCTATTACAATCACCTCGTTCTTATGTCTACACACGTAATCACACATACATCATTGTAAGTCAGTACACAATCCATTATGTAATCCTCCAAGTGAGCTATACCGTGTTTCACTGTCAAAGTAACATAAAATATGTCAAACCCTCGGGAAGGGAGGAACAGAAGAATAACATAGAGACATCCTTGTCCACACCTAACAACTGCCTTTCTGATAAGAAAATGCACCACAGAGTCGAGATATTATATGAACTGTTAAACATACTGTAGAAAGTCATTACTAGGTAGACATACTAAACCACCACATTCGTCTTCCTGTGTCGTGGATTTACAGCACAGGTATACAAACAAAAATGTTTGAAAATCCAGAAAATACACTAGAATTGAATTCAGTTTCCTTGAAATGGTTCACGAACTGGGACACATGACATTTTTTTAAGAGCAAACATATGACATAAAATTTCGATTTTTTTAATTCAATTGAGAAATCAGACCATAACAACAACGTCAAAGTTTGCCAGACTGGAAACGGCATGTGGTCTTGCGTTATTGTCACTAATAACGTCCTTACAAATACACAGCGATCACTCGGAAACGTTACGCAGGTTTCAGCCACTTAGAATACAGCCTTCCCTTCGATTACACCCACTTTCACGGCGGAGTGAGGTTCAAAGCTTGCCAGATGGCCAAGAGAGATGCAGAACACACAAGAGGTCGGCAGAACCACAACACGCTAGTCACACTTCTTCACACTGTGTAATCTATTATATAAAAATCCGTGCGGGGCTTCGTGCCCACCTCAGAAAGCAAAACCTCTAGCGATGATCATCGGTATCAGTTCAGCCGTGGTATACATACCTGGCAAATCGGAAAACCTCGCGGAAGAAACCTCGCGGAAGGAAGACCGCTTCCATACAGGGACCGGCCATCTTCCTATTTGATTCCTAGCAGCGCAGCCAGCCTTCCCGCGCCAGAGAAGCATTCTGCCGTCGTCGATTAGTCAAGTGATGATAGTGTCAAGTCACTGTCGATTCTTTCCCTTGGGCTGCCGAGCGTGTGCTGTAGATGTGGTTGTCAGTTCTCGACACGAACGTTCTCTCCACATCTCTGGAGGAAGTTTCGCCCGATGGAGGAAAACATTAGACTCCTCGGGAGTCTTCTTTGATTCGACTCAGAAAAGTTCAACTTTGTTCGTATTTATAAGGTGTTACACGCCACCGTGCAATGATGGAGAGGAATCTGGGCCCTCCCGTTAAGGTGGAAGTACCTTGTCAAACTTAGCGCGTTCTTTCAGGTCAAGTTTGTTTGGCGAATTAAGGTTAGTGGATGGTCAAGAATCTTTTCAAAGTCCAATTTTTTCATTATGTTCCGAAGAGTATTTAAAGAGTAATGTTTATTTGTTGGATGTTTATTTACAACTAAATGACTTCCCACATCTCCAACCATTGGGTTGTGCAATGTCTTTTTTTTTATTTTGCAATATGCGTACTCCTTCGTCATAGGCTGGTCGGGAATTGTAGGTGTCTGGGATTTAAATTTTTTACGTTTTTTTTTTTTTTATTTTTTAAAGATTGCAGTCAATCTTGAGAAAGTCCAGTTTGTTTGCCCGGAAAGAGAGGTTTGCGTGCGGGGGTTCATTACCAATACATCCGATGATTGTAAGTTATGTGGAGCAGGTGGAAAGATTGGAGGAAGCCAACATAGTATATCCAAATACATTTGATACCTCTTGTGGTTAGATGGTTATTTTCGATATATATACTGGGGTTTGGTTTTGTTGTTGAAAACTGATATTAAAAGTGAGGTGAACGATTCCAGGATAACCAAGTAGAAAGTTTATAACATGTGTTGGTGACCTGGATGTTATGGGGGAAAAAAAAGGAAAAGGACGGGGAAAATAAACTGGGTACATGGTTTTGAGAAGTTGAATCATTAAGTATGGATTTGTGCTTTGAACTGGAAATATGGTCTGGTTTAAAAACTGGGTTTGTGTAGGGGGGATGACTATATGGAAGTGATAACCATTTTAGCCGGAAAGGGTTCGTACCAGAGCTGGTTGATGGTCAGCTAGGCAAAGAATGGAAATTCGTATACCTTATCGGAATGATAGTCCGAGACTGATCTGTTATATTCGAGACCAAGTATAAGTCTTAGCAAGTCCATGTTTCTTCGGGTTTTACTTAACTTATCAATTTGATGAAAAAATGAGGTACTAGACCACCAGACAGCTACTCTAACGTTATGATATGATTGACAGATTTAGGTTTGTTGGTACTTATCATGATATCAGTGGTTAATTCGATTTTCGGTTATTGAGCCAAGTAATTACCTAATTCTGACCTCTACCTAGTCCACTATTGTGAAAAGTATGCAAGTGAAGACGAGGAGGGGGTCATTTTTGTGTTGCAATGGTAACAGCCTATGAGTGATGAGTGGCTCTTAGAGATGACCTATTATTTCCTCCAAGGAGTAGGTATATGACGGTATCCTATCTGTGTTTTAGATCCATCTGCATTTATGGAAGTTGCTGGTATTAGTGAGATGTACTTTAAAAGGCTTTGCATTTGTTTACCTACACCAAAGTCTATAAGTACGCGAGGAGCAGGAGGAAAACGTGCGGTTCTTGAGTATGTGCTGTTTTAATGTTGGCAGTGAATGCTGCGACGCGTACGATCATCTTGTTTTGTAAAGTGTCAATCCACCCTTTCACAGGGGGGCTATGTGCCTATAATTAATTGAATGTATCCGTATCTGTATCGTCTCTCTCTCCTCTATCCCTCTCACTCTCTCTCTCTCTCTCTCTATCTCTCTGGTTCGGATGATGTCGGAATCAGTTATTCACATAGGCCTAGGCCCACTTATGAGGAGTATGCGCTGTGTAGTACAGTTTCGAATACAAACATACTCGACATTGTAACAAAAGTATATCAAAGACAAAAAAATCATTTATATCTTTAAGAGTTTAGCCATTTCTCTAATTTTAAAAGCCTTATCCAAAAGAACAAAAGATTTCGAATATCTTTTGTTGAAGTTGATATCAATAGGGTCAATCTAAATAGGGAAGGCTTAATGAATTCATTTCTTATGTCCATAAGGGCTGAACAACAAAGAACAAAAACGCATCTCATTTTCTTGTGACTCTCCACAAAGGGGACCAAGGCATATCATTGTCATCAACATCGGTTTTGTATCTAAATTTAGGATTGCTAAAATCCGATCACCTCCCCAGTCTAAGTTGTGCCATTATGTATCTAAAAGTGTCTTTTTCATTTTTAAAGTTATCTAAGGTTTGTTGATCATGATAACCACCAAAATGTCTGTAAAAATCAAACCTTTTTGCTATTATGACAACATGCACATCATTTTTATCATTTTGCCAACTCCAGTCAACTAGTCGTTTGACAGAAACAAATGATTAACTCTTGAACATTTCCAATACCTTGATTCAGCAATACAAAAAGACACATACGTACTTTACTAGTCCAGTTATTTTTGTATCTACCTCCCAAATCGTCCATTTTCTTATCTAAATATTTAATCCTCTCATTCAACCTGTCGTTTTCGCTTTTTAATCTATTGTTCTTTAGTTTTATGTCTAACACTTAGTTCTTAAATTAGAAACATCTGCCTGTAAAGTGGAACACAAGTCTTTGAAAGCTTTCATACATAATCACACATGCTATCAAATTTACTTTACAGTTCAAATTGTTCATGCTTGTCAACATGTCTTTCAAGGATGATCATCACATCCTTCAGGGAGGGGTCCGGCGGAAGTGCTGACGTCCCAGATGCAGGCTCCTGTCCCATTGACACTGTCTCTGCAGTTAACGCCTCTACTGCCAAGCCGTGACTGCCTCAGACTGCCTCAAGACTGCCCTGACTGCCCTCGGACTGTCCTCGGACACCGGATCTGGATTGGATTGCACTCCAACTCAGCACAACGAAGTATTAGAGTGCTGCAGAAATACACAGAGAAGACGAGAGAGAACGATGAGGAGAGGAGAGATGAGAGATGGAGCGAATCGAGAGAGGACCGAGAGAGTGATGGAGGTGGGCTGCAAGACTCATGACACTGTCGATACAAGGACGAGGAGACTGGAGTACAGACCCAGGGTTCTTTACGTTATCCGTGTTCATCGCCTTACTGATGAGGCCTCATGGAGGCGTTCAAAACTTGGAATCGTTTGTCACCCGTAAATGAGAGGTGAAGATGACGGTGCCGCTACAAAGGTCCCCAAATACAACTTGCACGGCACAGAGCTCCACCCTATAACCAAGAGTCACACAAATCATTTGAAGAAAAAAAGACAGAGCACATCAGGCAGGCATACAAGACTTTTTCTCTTCGTGCAGACCACACACAAACACACACACAACACCACACCGTACACACACACTCTCTCTCTCTCTCTCTCTCTCCTCTCTCTCTCTCTCCTCTATCTCTCTCACTCACTCACTCACACACACACACCCACACAAACACGTCGCACACACACACACCACACACACACACACACGACATGATCACACATACATTCACACACACCACCACCACACACACACACAAACACAGCACACCCACACACAAGCAAGCACCCCACACACACAGACGCGTGCGCTGTCGTATAATTTGTCCATAATGACTAAGCGCAGCAATCGACTTTGCATAATCCCTCTTGTCCCCCTTAGATCTTAACTAGACAGCACCATTCACGGAAAAATGTTATGCCTATGCATTTAATTCAAGGGACTAGACTATTTCTCTCTCTCTCTCTCTCATCTCGTCTCTCTCTCGCCTCTCTATCTCACAACACACACACACAAAACACACAACACAACACACACACACCACACACCCCACGGAGAGAGAGAGAGAGGACGAGATAGGAGAGAGATGAGTTCATTAGGAGAAGGTCTTAAGAGAGAGAGAGAGGAGGAGTGAGGACACTGAGGAAAAGTAGATGCCTTATGCCAGTTCGCGAGAGGAGAGGGAGAAGAGGGGAGATGACTCTAGGACCGGAGAGGGAGGAGATTCGAGGGAGAGAGGACAGGAGAATAGGAGACCAGAGACAAAGGAGGACACCCAGTGAGGGAGTTGACGGAGGAGAGAAAGGAGACACATTTTTATTGCCATTAGCAAATAAGCCCTGTTAGCAAGGGGGTTACAGTTATTTCATGAATAGACAGCAGTAAAGACATGCAGTTGAAAGAGAGAGAGAGAGGAGAGAGAGAGAGAGAGAGAGAGAGGAGAGAGAGAGAGAGAGAGAGAGATTCACGTATCGAGACATGTGACGCGCGAAGTCATACAGACGCATATACAAGCATTCACGACGCACCCCATCCCTCCTGACCCACAAGTCATACAGACGCATATACAAGCATTCACGACGCACCCCATCCCTCCTGACCCACATCCACATGCACACGCACATACACACACACGCGCGCGCACGCACGCACACGCACACACACACGTACACACACACACGTGCGCGCGCACGCGCACGCACACACGCACGCACACACACACACACACACACACGGGGAAAATGAAGCCCCGTTCTACAAACATCCAATGCACCAAGCTTGAGCTACCAAAAAGGGAAGGGTGCACTAGGGAACAGGGAGTGGGTCTAGAGTTTTTTGTTTGTTTGTTTGTTTGTTTGTTTTGTCGTTTTTTTTTTTGTTGCACTGGGAATAATGACGCGGAAGGAGATATTTGGAACACTTTCATAGAAGAACACCATTTTCCTTTTCATTTGATTCAAATGAGTCATTGAAGAAAATGGAATAGGCAAGCATAGGGGGTTGTTCTTTGGTCATCCCAAAAGATACGCCAGTGTGCACTAACTGAAATGAATTTCTAAAGTGCTAATCTTACTTGGAATAAAACAATGTATGCCTCGTAGCACTAAAAGTACTTTCTAACATGTTAGATCAAACACCTATTCATAAAAAAAAATTTCCAAAGAATCGGACTGGATGGTTTTAGATTGTTAAGTGTAATTCTATGAGATCAATGTGGTTTGCTCCACATTGCACGGGCTGATCTCGATGAGCGATTTACAGCGGTACTCTTTTGTTCTCATGAGGCACGCTTTCACGAAGTGTGGAAAATGCAGCTAAACGTATCCACAGGTTTTGCTGGTTGACTGAATTACTCACCCATTCGCTTGATTAGAGCGTGTCTGTTAATGTGTTGATGAGAACTAAACAAACTGATGCAGTTAGTTTCAACTCTTTCATATTTTTCTCAGTCAGCACAATCAAAAGGAAAAAGAAAGAAAAAAACGATGATAGACAAACAAGGTTTCTTTTTACTGTCCCAGTCTGCCATCGTAGGATATCCTAGTAACATACCGTGGGCATTAGAATACAGCCATCGGTCTATTCTTACAGACTGATCTGACGGCGATTTTTTTTTTTTTTCCATGTTTTTCTTCTCTTTTTTCCTCGTCTCTTGTCTTCCAACAGATGAACTGGCTGTCCGTATACATTCTGTGGATGAAACATTTATTTCATAAACTGAGGTACATCCGCATGTTAAGAAAACGTCACTTGGGTTTTGATTTCTATGTGAAATATTACGTATTTGCTAAGAATGGATGGAAGAGCTGATAAAGATGGTACTGGATTCTAAAGTTCCTTGGAGTTTATGTTAAGGGGCATTTTTATACATATAATAAACGACAATCAGCGCTGATTGCCGTAAATCTCTGAACCAAAACAGCTGAGATTGCGATCCCGGTAATTGACATCGATGGCTATTTGCCTGCTTTTGAGAACACCATGAGTACTGTCTTCGCAGTTAGTAGCAAATCACGGAAAGCAGCATAAGCCATAAGGAACTTATCAAAGAAAAGCTTATGAAGGAAAAGAAAAGCACTCTGCCATCTTGGAATCTGACTCCCGATCT
>JADBJO010000322.1:207500-225000 GCA_016801955.1 Conus betulinus | reverse complement strand
GTTCCATGCTCATCACCTTCACCTTCTTCCACGCATACGCTCATGGCTATCCTCCTCTACCTCACTCATCCTTCATCATCACCATCCCTCCTCCATCCTCCCGCTTCATTTCTTCGTAACAGCGTACAAGTTCTATTTCAAGATGACCTTACAGGCGCCGACGCGTTCCAGTTCAGGAGAACAGTAGCCATTAGCAGGGCATTGTTATCCACACAATAAACCTCATCAGCCAGACAGGATTGCCCGCAGGGGGAGCGCTCACCCTATCCGAGGCATGAGAATTGAAATTCCCTGCTGGACAAAGGAGGAACCGGGAGAGGGAGGTGAAGACAAAGCGAGCGGGGAAAAGAAAGTTAGGGAAAGGAGGTAGTGGAGGAAGAGGAGGAGGAGAGGAGAAGAAGAAGAAGAAGAAAAAGATGATGATGATGATGATGATGGCGATGATGATGATGATGATGATGATGATGATGTGTTGTGTGCGCACGCAGGCTCGCGCGCGCCTATATATGTGTGTGTGTGTGTGTGTGTGTGTGTGTGTGTGTGTGTGTGTGTCCGCGTGTGCGCGCCCGAGAGAGAGAGAGAGAGAGAGAGAGAGAGAGAGAGAGAGAGAGAGAGAGATGTTGACGATGGCGACAATAATGATGATGATGATGGATGATGATGATGATGATGATGATGATGATGATGATGAATGATGATGATGATGATGATGGTGATGATGATGATGATGAGAATGAGAATGATGAAGATTCTTTATTAAAAAAAAAAACATAAATGAAAAAAAAACATCCACAATCATACCATGGTGTTTGTCAAGTGTTGGGAGTCTGTGGTGAACAGTGCATTGCCCATGCCCTCTCTTCCATCTCACCTTCCTCCATTCCTGGCCGTTCATCTTGCTTCTTTATTACGTCTGCTGCTTCTCTGCCCTCCCCCCTCCAAACCTATCCCCCCAATCATCAGCATTTTTATTTATCCTTTTACTCTAGTTTTGTTCCCACGTTTTTATTCTGAATGGGTCCTCCATCCTCTCATTTTTCCCCCATTCTGTGTAATTGTTTCCACCCTCCGTACGGACATGTTTGTAGCATGCAGTCTTGTGTGTGCTATATCGATTGGCATTTGTACGATTCCTTTAATGGCTTTGCATTTGACATAAAAACCGTCTGGGTTTATTTCTGTTTTCATAGATTACGTGTTGCCTACTTGTCATCTTGCGATGTTTCATGCTTTTAACAAAAGAAAAACAAAAAAAAAAAAAGCAACTAGCAGTGAGTACTGTTCTAATGGTATTAAAAGCACAGTGCGTGTTTGCGATGTGGATGGATGGGTGGCCTGTGCATGTGTGTGCGTTCATGCTTGCGTGCACGATTCAGTGCGTAAGATAGATAGATAGAGACAGAGACAGAAGAGAGAGAGAGAGAGAGAGAGAGAGAGAGTCTGTCTGTGTCTGTGTGTTTGTGCGTGTATGTATGTGTTTGTTAGAGAGAGAGAGAGAGAAGAGAGAGAGAGAGAGAGAGAGAGAGAGAGAGAGAGAGAGAGAGAGATTCATGAGAGAGATTTAGAGAGAGAGTCATGAGAACAAGTCGTAATAGACACATGGAATCTTTTTTTTCTCGTTTGAAATGTAGACAGTATATTTTCTCTCCTTGGAAATCACATTTTAATATGTTCTCCAGGTCGCCTTGTTAAAATTTTTATGGACTAGTGAATTCTTAACTCCACCATTCCCAACGTAATCATGGTAAGCAGATTCATTGATTTTAAGATCAGAATGGAAATGAAAATTCTTTTTTCAAAAAAAAAACAGATTGTACGAGTAGATGCCTCATTTTTATGCTTACACTTCTTCCAGATGAGTACAATGACATTAAACGTAGGTGTATTTTCCTTAATGCTGTCCAGTTTTCTATACCAAACAAGCATCTGTAACTGACAACTTTAATCGTAAGTGCGTCTTTGAATAAATGAAACCCTCACGCAAGGTCCAAAACCTGTGTATTACGGTACCTCCGTAGGAGAAAACATTCAATGCGGTCAACTGTATCAGGGCTTTTAGCATTTTTTTTTTTTATCTTCGGTAACTTTCGTTTTGTTTAAAAAGCTTTCTGTGGAATAATTGTTATGCATAAGTTTCAAATGAAGAACTCTTGCGTAGTCTTTAGTAGCTTCTGTGTCCTTAACTATGTTGCTCTATTCAGTTTATACACAATATTCTAAGCACAAATTGCATTACTTCGCAGAACGATGCGACTGTCTTTGTTCTTCTCTCTCTGTGGTTAGTCCACTCTCTAGGTTAAGCATTAACTTCGTTCACATTGTTTTGACCAACTGCTGTTTGCATTTCTGCTAAAATCAACGATATATTTTCATGATGGGTGATGACGGTAATTGCACACTCGTTCAGTTCCCTTTTCAGTCCTGTGTTGCACACAAAAAAAAAAAAAAAAAAAAAAAAAAAACAAAAAAAAAAAACGCGTTTTTTTTTTTTTTCTGTTCGCTAACATTGAATTATTAAACATAAATCTGTCTGTGTGTAGGTTTCGTTTTGGCCGTCTTCAAGATGTGATGAGTTCTTACTTTTTAAATATCTTCCTATAACGCGTTGCCAAAATTCGTCCTCGATAATATCCCAATCTACAATACACTTCCTTTTTGCAGTTGATATCCAGTTTTGCAAATTTTCTTTGGTGCCGTTTGGGTAGTTGTCTCCAATTTTGTGGCGCAGTTGCTTTGAAAAGTTTTCCTGCCTATTGCAGGTTTAAGCATTTTTGAACATTAATATTTATCAGTGTTATTTCTCCATCTTCAAAGTCAGCTTCCATTACCTTTCTGCCAAAAGAAACTTGCATAACATTGTAATCATTTTGGATAGGACATTTTGTGGATGACCAACAGAATTCGTTCCATAAGTAAACTGGTAGGGCAGAAATGTTTGATAACAACTGCTTTGCCTTTGATACTAAGATCACGCTTTTATCATTCTTTGTTCAGAGTGCACATTTGATCTACACCGGGTATCCACTTATTTTTCGATTTGTTTTGCCTCAGTTTGATTCGAAGAAAATCCCTTATGATGCATGATATAGTTTACGACAACACACCGAATGTCTTCACCAGCGTCCTGTCTGCCCATTTTCATAGCCTATGTTTTATGTGTACTTATTTCAATACCAGAAAATGTTTCGAATGTTTGAAGTTTTTCTAGAGACATGAGCATCTCTCTTTGTTTTAAGAGAATAGATTCATTATCTGACATTCATTTTATTTTCATAGCGACTTGGACCGTAGCATTACCGGCAGGCGCATTAACATGCTCGGTAGAACTATTCCTAGGGTTGTTTCTGTTTTGCGTTGAAACACACTTTTAGCTGCAATGCTACGTCCAGGCAAGAAAAAAAAATGTGCTGAATTCAGTTCACAGTCGGTGGTATTTGAGACTGCAAATAAAACATCAACTCGTCACCATATTCGGACTGTCAGCCTTGTTTGGGGACCCCGTCCCCCTCCTTCCATTCCCAGTCTTTCCTCCCCCCCCCCCCCCCTCTCTCTCTCTCTCTCTCTCGCTCGCTCGCTCGCTCGCTCGCTCTCCCCTTGTTTGTAGATTTAGCAGCTTAAGAAAAAAACAGTGGAAAACAAACGAATAAAGAAAGCAACAACATCAACAATAATAGCAGCAGCAGCAGCACCACCACCACCACCATCACCACCAACACACACACACACACACACACACACACACACACACACACACACACACACACACACACACACACACATTCATTAAGGAAAAACCAGTCTTCCTCCAGGACAATCTGGTGTGCATGGAGTCCCCCCGTGCAGACAAAAAAAAAACAAAAAGTATTGGAAGAAAATGTTGACCGTGAATGTAGTTCTTTGTACACAACGACAAACAGCGCATGAAAGGGGGGGGGGGGGAGGAGCAAAACGCTTATTCTCGTGTACATCAAGACACACAAACATCTGAGTGAGGGGACTGACAAAATAATTCAGAGTCCCCCGTGAACCAGTACAGGAACTGGGAAGTGAACGTCGACATATATGTAATAATGGTCTTCGAAAGTACATCATTGTCAGCATAAGTTTAATATTAACAATCAGTGATCTTGCATGTGTGCTCTACAGAGAGAAGACGCGCATAATCATTCGAAAATAAAAATGGCGTTTTTCATGCAAACGAGTATTGCCTGCAGTATAGGAAGACAGTATAGGAAGATCAGCAGGTAGGTTTTTTGCATTTTCTTTTTCTGCCAGGGATAATAATAGTAAGCACGGCCAGAAAGAACTACTTCGCATGCACAGTTATATTGTTATGCTCACAGTCCCAAGTATCAACATTATACCATTCCATTGAAATATAGCACTTCATAGATGATTATCAGGTCGTGGACAGTAACTTAACAGTCTCCAGGCTCAGAGAAAAAAATGAAAAAAAAAAATCAAGTTGAACAATTCATGGCTCCACCGTTTCATCTGGAACCTCCCCACAGACTGGTACCAGTTTGTATCGAGTTTTAAAATAATAATGATATATATTCACACGGGCATTCGGACACGAGCGTGCACACACACACACACACACACACACACACACACACACACACACACACACACGCACGCACGCACGCACGCACGCACGCACGCATGCACGCACAGTGTGCATGCTTGCATGCCTTACACGCACGTACGTACACGTAGTAGACGCCATGCGATCATTCCTTCCAAATCCGAGTTTCTAATTTCACCCCATAGCGTTTGCCGCTGCGAGCTACCCTGTTGATTTTTCATTTTGCAGCTCATCGACACATCATGCACCAGCCAACTGAGCCATTCTCGCTTAGCGGCATGAAGTACAGTGCGATTGAATTCCCTTCCGTTAAGTCAATGAACAGAGAGGGATTGAGTCCTCAATCATCACCAGTGAACAACGCTGATTGAACTAATCAGTACAGTGATGGAGGCATACCCAGTTTAGTTTGTCCTGTAAATGACTAAGTATTGTTTAATGCGGATTTCTGTATTAAGCCAGACAGAGCATTGACTCGAAATCCTTTCAACGAAAATCATTACTAGCATTACGGCATAGGAATAACGTCGTTAACTGCGATTTGATTGCTAAGATATATGATGATGCTCTCTCTCTCTCTCTCTCTCTCTCTCTCTCTCTCTCTCTCTCTCTCTCTGTCTGTCTGTCTGTCTGTCTGTCTCTCTGCCTCTGTTTCTCTCTGTCTGTCTGTCTGTCTGTCTGTCTGTCTCTGCCTCTGTCTCTCTGTCTGTCTGTCTGTCTGTCTGTCTGTCTCTCTCTCTCTCTTGTTCTTTTCCGCAGTAACAGATATTGTCACAACTCTCTATCTTCCTTTTTTTGGTGTAAATAAATTTATTTCAAAATTCCAGTCAAATACAACTTTACAGCAAACTTCAAAATTTGAACAGCAACAAGTTAGTGCTTTATGGACATAAGCTTATGGACAACCGTTTTGTTTACAAACCGCATAATGTCTGCTGGTTTGGGCACAGTAGTGTCCTTGGCACAAGTGAGCCAAATGGCCGTCGCATCAGATCACTTGCGCAACTCTTCAGCGCGTGCTGTATGCATCAGAAGTCAGCAGACCGTTGGCAGCCCACAGCACTGCTGTGCCCATGTATGTAACGCACTCCTCTGAATGGATGACAGGTTCAAGTCCGATTTGTTTTTCAGGGGGTGGCATCTGAATCCATACCTTACGATGCATGATTGAAACCATCAAAAGTTCACGTTGGAGGTTTCCCTAAAATATTTGGAGCACAATCCCTGTCTGTTTGTTTGTTCATTTGTTTGTCTTCCTCTCTTCACCATACACTCTTCTCTTTTGTATTCATTTTCGATCTGATTTAAAGAAGTATAAAAGGATCCGCGAGATTTTTTTACGCTTTGTGGCTGATCTTGGACGTTTGAATTCTGAAAGCTTTCCATCTTCATAAATGTTAAAATTTCCACAATCCTAGTCGCGCACTTTTTGCGTGGGGCTCATTCTCAACCATATCTTTGTCTTGTTTTTAGTGGTCAGGGGAGTCTGAAAATATTTGACTTCTAGACAGTCAACATATCGTTGCCATACGACATCCAAATGCGTGAACAACGCTTTCATATCGTCCTCCCTGGGAGTTGTGAAACTAGGTCCGTCATTGTTTTTTGGGCAGAATTCTCGTAGCCTGAATCAGACATGACGTCTGGCACTGGAAAGTCTATTGGCGCCAAGACTCAAAATGGCCATGAAGTCTTAAATTTTATGACAACCATTGGCACAGGGTGTTCATCCAGTTGGACAAAATGCTTTTAATTTATTGATGGGGAGAGATGACCTCACACACATGATGTCCAATGGTTTGTCAAGAAACAAGAAAGACACGCACAACATCCTTCGCTGAAGCGTCCTGCACTTGACGTTTTCTAGAGGCAGTTGGCTATGTTTTTTTTGCGCACAGCGTGTCACGTGAATGGAGATTTCCAATCGCTCTGCAAGAAAAACAATGATGCTGTGTAATCTGGTTTTATATGAGAATGAATTTGAAAGAATGATTACGACGCTGTGTATTCTGGTTTTCTAAGAGAGTAAATTTGAAAGAATGATATACCTTTGCTGCTGTCAGGCGGCTAATCCTGTTAGTTCTTTGTGATGGTTGATGCTTCAGTATGGAGTTTATCAACTCGTTTTTCAGATAATCTTGTTCAGTATATTAAAAGACGAAGAGATAATTCTCAAATTCTGTGTAAATAGAGAACGATTTTGGGTAACGCCGACAGTAATTTGTGGGGATTCTAATTGGAGAGACATTTTCTCTGTATTGAAGGGTTGGATACAGGGGAAAAAAACAAGTCAATCAACACAGATTACAGTGACTGTTTCAGGTAATTCTTTTTTCTCAATCAGGACCAGCATTTTTTTTCTCGACAAAAGTAGACATTCATGTGTGTCATTAGTACAGGAAAGTGCATATCGGAGAGGCTGGTGTGGGGGTTAGCGATGGTTAGGAAGGAGGCAATTTAAAAAATAGCTGGCCCAAATACACGAGCAATTTATGTGCACTCTTCTGACAGGAAATCGAGGACACTCCTGCATATCTTTTTCTTTCCCTGGACAAGGCGATCCCTAGATATGAACTTTTCTCCTGTTTCTGTTTTCTTCCTGTTGACGTTCTTCTTCTCTGTCTGTCTACCACTCATATATCTGCCCCATACTTATTCCCCCACCCCCTCATCCCACCTACACCTCTGTCTGTCTGTCCATCTGTCTGCCTGTCTGTCTCTCTTTTCTTCTCTCTCTGTCTGTCTGTCTGTCTGTCTGTCTGTCTCTCTCTCTCTCTCTCTCTCTCTCTCTCTCTCTCTCTCTCTCTCTCTCTCTATTTCACTAGTCGATTTTTTTGCAAGATGTATACACTCAAACACAGGCCATGAATTTTACAAACGGCAAGACCTATCAGACAGTCTATGCAACTTAATGCTCAGTACACAAAACACCAAGGCCATGCCATCTACCCTCAGTACACAAACGCGCCAAAGCCATGCAATTTACCCTAATAGCGCTAAACCCACCTAGGCCATGCAATTTACCTTCAGGGCACCAAACCCACCTAGGCCATGCAATTTACCCTCAGGGCACCAAACACACCCAGACCATGCAGTTTACCCTCAGGACAATGAACACACCTAGTCATGCAAACCTACCCGCAAGACACCGAACACACCTACTCATGCATGCAATTACCTTCAGGGCGCACACTTCTTCTTCAGCATTTGCTTGCCTGTTTCGGGCTATCACCTCAAAATGTCGTGGTGTATTAGTTTAGATGAGCGCGCTTAACGGTAACTGTACATGGAAATCTCAGCCAGTAGTCAGCTATAGTGTTCGTTTATTAGCATATCCCTTAATTATTCAAGCAAACCCAAAACATCCCAAAGCACAAACATCCCAAAACACTTTCTGAGTGAAAATCCAAAAAACTCCAAGCACACATGATGACGAAAACGCTTTGTGCGACGGTTGGTGGAGATGCGAACGACCCCCCCCCCCCCCCTCCCCCACCTCCCATCCCAGCTAAAGCGTTGTCTGTAGGCCTGCTAACATTTTGGTTTTCAGAGTAATGAGTGAGCAGGCTGTACAGAGAAAGCAAAGTTCGCCACCCGGCATGGACAGATATTAAGTCCATAAGCCAGTGAATTACAACAACAACAACAACAACAACAACAACAACAACAACAACAACAACAACAACAAAAATCCAACAGCAGTCTTGTTGCAAAATGAGCGAACACTATCGGTTAGCCGTTGCCAGCTGGTCCCTTAGATCGCACGACTATCTGTCTGCCTCGAGCCTCCCAGTGTGTTGGGTAGAGCACCCAGTGTGTTGGTAGAGCACCCAGTGTGTTGGTAGAGCGCCCAGTGTGTTGGTAGAGCACCTAGTGTGTTGTTAGAGCACCCAGTGTGTTGTTAGAGCACCCAGTGTGTTGTTGGTAGAGCACCCAGTGTGTTGTAGAGCACCCAGTGTGTTGGTAGAGCACTCAGTGTGTTGGTGGAGCACTCGGTGTGTTGTAGAGCACCCAGTGTGTTGGTAGAGCACCCAGTGTGTTGGTGGAGCACCCAGTGTGTTGGTAGAACACTCCAGTGTGTTGGTAGAGCACCCAGTGTGTTGGTAGAGCACCCAGTGTGTTGGTAGAGCACCCAGCGTGTTAGTAGAGCACCCAGTGTGTTGGTGGAGCATCCAGTGTGTTGGTAGCAATGTTTTGGTGGAGCACCCAGTGTGTTGGTAGAGCACCCAGTGTGTTGGTAGAGCACTCAGTGTGTTGGTAGAGCACTCAGTGTGTTGGTAGAGCACCCCCAGTGTGTTGGTAGAGCCCCCAGTGTGTTGGTGGAGCACTCAGTGTGTTGGTAGAGCACCCAGTGTGTTGGTAGAGCCCCCAGTGTGTTGGTAGAGCACCCAGTGTGTTAGTAGAGCACCCAGTGTGTTGGTAGAGCACTCAGTGTGTTAGTGGAGGAGAACTCAGTGTGTTGGTAGAGCACCCAGTGTGTTGGTGGAGCACCCAGTGTGTTGGTAGAGCACCCAGTGTATTGGTAGAGCACCCAGTGTGTTGGTAGAGGACCTGGTAGAGCACCCAGTGTGTTGGTAGAGCACCCAGTGTGCTGGTAGAGCACCCAGTGTGTTGGTAGAGCACCCAGTGTGTTAGTAGAGCACCCAGTGTGTTGGTAGAGCACCCAGTGTGTTGGTGGAGCACTGACTCCCTACACAGTGTCCGCCACTTCATTGACGGCTGTCACAACTGATCTTACAGTGGTTGGGCGAAGTGTCCAGCGACGTTATGTTCGGTTCAGTGACCTAATACTCTCACTGCCAGTCGAGGCGATTTCAGTCCCTTTGGGCAATGGTTCCCATAGGAACGGACAGGATGGAAGATACTTTGGTTGCCTGTTTGACTTTGATTTCGGTTACCTTATTCCCCAACTTTTCCCGGAGTCTGTCATGCACCTCCTGTTCACATTGTTGTTTGAAAGCAAACTAAAACCAATGCCGCGAATACGTTTCATTTAAAAGCTGTAAACTATCAAAGCAAATATAAAATTTGTAACGTTTTAGATGGCGCCATATATTTCCGTTCCTTACTTTTCTTACAGGCTCTTCAGCTGTGGTGCGTCACTGTCGTCAAATGTAAGTCTTGGTCCTATTGTCTTCTGTTAAGCACGTTTTATCATACATCTTTGGTCGTATTGTTTTATCATACATCCTTGGTCGTATTGTTTTATCATACATCCTTGGTCCTATTGTTTTATCATACATCCTTGGTCCTATTGTTTTATCATACATCCTTGGTCCTATTGTTTTATCATACATCCTTGGTCCTATTGTCTTCTGTTAAGCACGTTTTATCATACATCCTTGGTCCTATTGTTTCATCATACATCCTTGATCCTGTTGTATTCTGTTAAGCACATTTTATCATACATCCTTAACGCATGTGCACTTAGAATGTCCGCCACTATTTTACTCTGAGCAAAGTTTTTTTTTTGTCTAGCAGTGTGCATCTCATGAGTTCAATGAGTGTAAGATGTTGCACTCATGCTTTGTAACTAGATCTTCATACTTTGTGTTCAAATATTGTGGAAAAACAAAGTTGATGTTAATGTCTGTATTCAGGTTGTTCATTCATATATGAGTGATTCATCTGACGATACTCTTCCCAAGGGGACATCTGTTTCAAGCAAAATAGAATGAATATTCTTTTACCTTTCCAAATTGTCACTTTTTACTTTTTGTTGACCCAGCTCCCCCTAACATTGCTTCAAGTAACAAGCACACAACGTCAAACATGAAGACATAGAGCAATCGATAATCCGCATACCTTTTAGGAAAACAGCGGTTAGTAAAAGATGTTAGACAAGCCTGGTCAGACATTCAGTGTTTCCAATTTTTGGTATGAAAACAACTCTAATCAAAACCGATCACCGTCAAGATTTGCTGGCTTGCAAAGTACGGTTTATCGTTCATTTTTGTTATTCCAAGCAGCGACTTGTCCCTTATTTATTTAAGTCACGACAGCGTCTTCATTAATGAAGAAAGGTATGCGGAATACATTGTTTTTTCTTTGCATTATCTCTTTTCCAGGTCTGATGCATTTTTTTCATTTTGTCACTGTTCACCCGTATCATTGCCTATCATGTATTCTTCGTCCTCTATTATCATATTCTGTCGTGTCTTACGTACGTCTTCATTTTGCCTGTGTCTTGAATGATTGAAAAAATATTTCCTTCATCACTGATGCATAGTTTTCTATTGTGTCCCAGTACCATGTCCTTTTTTTTCTATTTCATGGCCTACTTTTAACTAGTTCTTCATCTTATCATCTGGATTTTGACTGGAGTGTAATATGTTCTGTTTCATCAAAGTTTTTACTGCTTGCCTTTCCTTCATATTTTACAGTGTCGAGTGCGCTCGGCATGTTGGAATTGATGTGTCCGTGCCCTGTATGATTGTAGATTTGACATTGATTAGTATTTGAGTTCACCTCCTCCGTATAAAAGAGCGACATAGTAAATTTTTAAGTGCTAGCTTGTGGAATCCCAGCAATGCATTATTTCCGTCATCGGGAAAAAAAAAAAAAAAAAAAAAAAACTCAAAGACTTCTATTCGACTGATTCTATTTTGCAGGGGAATACATCACTTGGGGATTCTTTTCAATTCAGTGAGAGTGCTTGGGGGACATTAAAAAGAGACCCAAACCCGTTGACATGAATACCATATTCAGTTCAAGAGGTTGACGCAAAATGGATCGAAACCCAGCATTAAATTGAATGTAGTTCCGACATCTGAAGGATCCATTCTGTCACTGTCATGTTGATGAGTGAAACAAACACGTCATCACTTGGTGCCGTCGTCACTTTGGTAGTTGCTATCGTTGTTGCTGCTGCTTTGTTTCTTTGCTTGTTCTTTCTTTCTTTCTTTGGTTTCGATTTTTGTTGTTCAGATTTTCAAAGTTGTCGGTGGTTTGACTGTAAGCGAGAACATTATTGTTGTAAATTATTGATTGCATGATGCTTTGGTGGCGGTTGTCAACAGACAGATTAAGAATTGTAGGCCTACTTCTAACCACTTCTCACTCATTTTTTCGCAACGACAATATGGGTTAAACCAGATGAATATTCTGGAAGAAAGAAAAACGATCAACAACTGTTATTTGAACCAATGTTGCCAGCTATGAAACCAGCAACCTCTCTGTTCCACGTGCGTAGATTGTCTTTGTTATTTGGTTTATATGTGAGATATTTCCTAATTGCTCTTGGAAAAAGTTTTCTAACTCTCTCATGTATGTCTGAGACATTCCGCAATTTATTTTAGATGATCAATGATTATCTTTTTCTACAAGACTGACTGCTATCATTAACAGGGGACCACAGGCATCTACATATAGCATAGTCAAAACCGATTCGTTTTAACAGTGACACAGTTTGCGTCAGCCTCAAACATCGAAAATTTTTAGGTTGTGTCTTGGTAAACAACAGAGTCGATCAGGAGAAACACATGCCAAATGACTTTTAAATATATTACAGGCATTACTTTTCCCTCAAACATTGTTTACTCACATTCTGATGGCATATTCCTCCGTTAATGCTTTACAAAACCTAACAAGGGATTGACATATCATGTGGTGGACAGTTCGAAAACATCTTGAAAAGTACATCTCTCTCTCTCTCTCTCTCTCTCTCTCTCTCTCTCTCTCTCTCTCTCTCTCTCTCTCTCTCTCTGTGATTAGTTTCAAACACGAGTGAAAATATTTTTGTTTATCTTCGTTTGTTTCCTTGAATTATTTCCCCTTATAATTGTTTGCTTATGTGTTTCTCGAAGGAAATTACTTCCCTTTGCTGATGATCCGTGACCATTTTCCCTTTTATTCTCAGAAGACGTGTACCCATTGTATACAGGTCGGTGGCCTTACAATTAAAAATTTCAGACTTCTCTCTCTCTCTCGTGATAGATAGAGATAGATAGATAGACAGATAGATATATTTCCACTACCCCCCCCCTTTCCCTCTCCCACCACTCCTCCCCCACACTCTCCCTTCTCTGTTTTCATCGTCCTCCTCACCAGCCCCGTCCTGTTCATCCTTCCCTTATCCCGCCCCCCTTCCTCCGTCCCCCAACCTTTTTCTCCCATCCTCATCCTACCCCCCTCCCCAATCCTACCTACCCCCCACCACCCTTTACCTTAGGCCCGTGTCGAATTCCTTCCAAAGGGAAAAAAAAGTACCCACCCTCCATCACCTTCCCCTACGCCTTTCCTCCCCTTCTAACCTTTAAAACCCCATCCCTGCTTCCCACTCCACTCTTCCTTTTGCCTGAGATCCAGAAAGAATCCCTCTAAAAATGATCGAAGAGAAGAAATCTCTGAACCTGAGACCGTGAACTGAGGACCTTTCGATCTTCCTCTAACGCTCTCCCAGGAAAGTTATTGCAGCGAGCAGACGGTACAATGCAAGCGGCGAGGAGTCATTTGGCTCGCTTCCAACGCCGACACACTTTCGCCTTTTGACTGCGTATATAGCGCAAATATAGTGATTTTCTAGTAGATAAGTTGTTTCTTCTTGATCTATTTGATATAATGATGTGTCACTATGCCGGATTCGGACGAAAAAAGGAGGAGCATTATATACAAAACAGATTAGATTGGACAGAGACAAAAAGGCATACACACACGTGCGCGCGCACACACATATATATATATATATATATATATCTCTGGACAATTAAGTAGTGGTGAAAAACAAGTGCAGGTTAACAATTCTTCCATCATTGTAGGAAATGACTTGGCAAAGATTTGAATTGAGAGAGGAAAAAAATTGAAGAAGTAAATGGGAAAGCGTATATCATGAATATGAAAACCCTTCTCTAGGTGTTTGAGAAAGAAAAAGACTATCGCAATCCCTCTCAAAAACAGATTTATATGTATATGTATCGTCTACACTCCCTCTCAAAGACAGATTTATGTGTATCGCCTGCTCCGAGGCCTTTCGTCCGCTGGATCGCACTCATCAGGGAGACTCGGCTGATTGTGTCTGTGCTCTTGGTGCCAGATAGAGACACACCACAGTCCATAATTATGTGGTGTTCCGACCGCCAAGGGTTCGAAAAAGAATCCAATAGCACCCCCAAAACAGCCAGCGAAAGGTAGTAGAATTAAACAAAACGAAAGTGTGGAGAGGAAAAAAGTTGTTGAAAACTAAAAACATTACGCAAACAGTATAAAATGTAAGGGACAATCTTTGGAGCCTAAGCTTGAGGATCCATTGAAGGATGCAAGGGAGATCAAAAGATATGGAACAGTCCGAGTGGTCAGCTCTGCTGTTCAATAACCCAAGCATTGTCAGCGGCTAAGAATTGTGCAGAACAACCTTTCCTTGGATCGTGTAAAAGATGCAATCACCCACTGACTGACCAAACAATATAACGCTGAACAATTAAGCAGTGGGGGAAAACAAGTGCAGGTTAACAATTCTTCCATTATTATAGTAATGACTTGGCAAAGATTTGAAATTGAGAGGGAAAAAAATTGAAGAAGAAGTAAATGTACATAGCAAACAAACAACTCACTGGCCTCTCATCTATAATTTACATGCCTTACATGCGGTCTGCCGATCACACACACACACACACACACACACACACACACACACACACACACACACACACACATATATATATATATATATATATATATATATATATATACATACATAAGTGTGTGTGTGTGTGTGTGTGTGTGTGTGTGTGTGCGTGCGTGTGCGTGTGCGCGCGCGCGCGCGCGCGCGCGCGCGAAAAGCAGTCAATAACAAGAGTACAAGCCCGATAACAAAGTGCTGAATACTTGTCCAGCATCATCAAATTATTGTCTCCAACGTCGTGACCTAATAATAAGTTTTGCGACCAAAAAAAAAAAATGTTCTGGCGTAGGTAAAAGAGGAAATCATGTGCTGCGTTAAGATCCCCCTCAGGCATGAAGCACGGTGCAAGTGAACGAAGTAGCAAACTTGGTCATGAAGTTTTGTAACCGTTCAATACTCAGTGTGCAGAGTAGAGGGAGGGAGAGAGAGAGAGAGAGAGAGAAGAGAGAGAGAGAGAGAGAGAGAGAGAGAGAGAGAGAGAGAGAGAGAGAGAGAGAGAGAGAATATTAGTTGAAGTAAACCAGAATAAAAGATTAATAAAAAAGAAAGAAAAAAGAAAATCCACTCGCAAAACATGCTAGCTATTTCAGATTATTGTATTTATTGTAATCATTAACGTTTTCGCCCTGTCTTCTCCCTGTCTCCCTCTTCTACCCCAGATCCCCTAACACACACACACACACACACACACACACACACACACACACACACACAGAGGGCCTTTGGCCCGTGCTAACTAACTTATTAAAGCATTGCATGTGAAACGGTGGCTGAAAGGGGGAGGGGCGGGGTGGAAAGAGGGGAGGGGAGCCGACGAATGGATGATTTAGGAAGTAAGGGGGTGGGGGTGGGGGGTGGGGGCAGGGGGGAGGGGTGTGTAAAGGGGGAGGGGATGAAAACAGGGCGCAAGGAGATTAGATGGTGCTGAGAGTGGGGAAATGGTAGCCTGACTCACCCCTCGCGCTGTTCCTATAGTCCACTCCGTCTCATTATCACTATTCCTGCATGAAGGTGTGTGTGTGTGTGTGTGTGTGTGTGTGTGTGTGTGTGTGTGTGTGTGTGTGTGTGTGTGTGTGTGTGTGATGGGCAGGCCGCATGAAACAGGGCGCAAGCAGATTAGATGGTGCTGAGAGTGGGGAAATGGTAGCCTGACTCACCCCTCGCGCTGTTCCTATAGTCCACTCCGTCTCATTATCACTATTCCTGCGTGAAGGTGTGTGTGTGTGTGTGTGTGTGTGTGTGTGTGTGTGTGTGTGTGTGTGTGTGTGTGTGTGTGTGTGTGTGTGTGTGTGTGTGTGTGTGTGTGTGTGTGTGTGTGTGTGTGTGTGTGTGTGTGTGTGTGATGGGCAGGCCGCATGTAAGGCATGTAAATTATAGATGAGAGGCCAGTGAGTTGTTTGTTTGCTGTGTGACTCCTGACCATGTTATCATCCGTCAGTGATACAGTGAACGAAAAAGATGAAAGATTGTCAATATCGTTCCTGTGACTAGTGTCGTTAATATAGTCACTGGGAGTGGTGTTGTTAATATTGTCACTGGGACTGGTGCTGTTAATATTGTCAATGGGACTGGTGTTGTTGATATTGTTACTGGGACTGGTGTTGTTAATAATGTTACTGGGACTGGTGTTGTTAATATAGTCACGTGGACTGGTGCTGCTAGTATTGTTACTGGGACCAGTGTTGTTAATATCGTTACTGGGGCTGGTGTTGTTGATATAGTCACTGGGACTGGTGTTGTTAAGATTGTTACTGGGACTGGTGCTATTCATTTTGTTACTGGGACGGGTGCTGTTAATATTGTTACTAGGACTGGTGTTGTTAATATCGTTACTAGGACTGGTGTTGTTAATATCGTTACTAGGACTGGTGTTGTTAATATCGTTACTAGGACTGATGTTGTTAAATATCGTTACTAGGACTGATGTTGTTAATATTGCTACCGGGATTGGTGTTGTTAATATTGTTACTGGGATTGGTGTTGTTAATATCGTTACTAGGACTGGTGTTGTTAATATCGTTACTAGGACTGGTGTTGTTAATATTGTTACTGGGACCGGTGCTGTTGATATTGTTACTGGGACTAGTATCATTAATATTGTTACTGGGACCGGTACTGTTGATATTGTTACTAGGACTAGTATCATTAATGTTGTTACTGGGACCGGTGCTGTTGATATTGTTACTGGGACTAGTTTCATCAATATCGTTACTGGGACCGGTGCTGTGTGATATTGTTACTGGGACTAGTATCATTAATGTTGTTACTGGGACTAGTGCTGATGATATTGTTACTGAGACTGGTGTTGTTAATATTGTTACTGGGACTAGTGTTGTCAATATTGTTACTGGGGTTGGTGCTGTTTAACATTAATATTTAAACTGGTGTTGTTAATATCGTTACTGGGACTGGTGTTGTCAATATGTTACTGGGACTGGTGCTGTTAACATTAATACTTAGACTGGTGTTGCCAATATTGTTACTGGGATTGGTATTGTTATTTTCGTTACTGGGACTGGTGTTGTCAATATTGTTACTGGGATTGGTGTTGTTATTATCGTTACTGGGACTGGTGTTGTTAATATTGTTACTGGGACTGGTGCTGCTGATATTGTTACTGGGACTGGTGTTGATATTGTTACTGGGACTGGTGCTGTTGATATTGTTACTGGGACTGGTGTTGTTGATATTGTTACTGGGACTGGTGTTGTTGATATTGTTACTGGGCCCTGGTGTTGTTAATATTGTTACTGGGACTGGTGTTGTTGATAATTTTACTGGGATTGGTATTGTTAATATTGTTACTGGGACTGGTGCTGTTAACATTAATACTTAGACTGGTGTTGTTAAGAGTGTTAATAGAACTGGTGCTGTTAAACAGTGTAATGGAACTGGCGCCTAATATAGGAGTAGTGTTATTAACGCTGTTACTGGGACAGCTATCGTGCCAGTTTTGCGACAATGCCATATACAACTGATATGTTAGATGGGCGCTGTTCGTCAGTTTCTGTGTCTTTGTCTGGATTATATTCTCCTTTAGTTATGTGCGAAAATACCTTACCGTTACTTATATATACATTTATATGTTGTTTCTTTCGTTCTTTTCCTTATGCGTCTCTCTCTCTCTCTCTCTCTCTCTCTCTCTCTCTCTCTCTCTCTCTCTCTCTCTCTCTCTGTGTGTGTGTGTGTGTGTGTGTGTGTGTGTGTGTGTGTGTGTGTGTGTGTGTGTGTGTGTGTGTGTGTGTGTGTGTGTACGTGCTGTTTCTCTTGTTTACCAACCAGATGCAGAGCCA
>JADBJO010000322.1:190000-192500 GCA_016801955.1 Conus betulinus | reverse complement strand
CAGGGGATAGAAGAGGGAGGAGAGAGAAAAAGGAAACATTACATGGTGATTGTGCATTCCAAATGTGTACCCGAAACTTGACTTTTGGCGAGCATGAAAAAGCCCTTACTGAAATAGAATGATCACGTAACAAAGTAATCAATAAAAATTAGCCAGTGCTACTCTCTTATGTTGGGAATCAATTTTTGTCGTTGAGAAGTGACTGCCTTTAACTTTTCAAACCATTCTCGGCTACTTTAGATATCGCTTGGTTCGGCTGGCCTAAACTGAATGTGAAAAAACAAGACTCTGAGACAAGAGAGAAGTAATATTGAAGAATAAACAATACAACAGGCCAAACGTCATTAAGACCACGAAATGCTGGTGCCATACCTGTTTGTGCTTCTTCAGCGGGTGATGCACGCCGCGAGAGAGACCTCAGTCGTGATTCAGTTACAGCAGTAACTGTTGTAATGGTAAGGTGCTGCTGCTGCTGGAAGTAGTAGTAGAAGTAACAGTAATAGTAGTAGTGGTGGTGGTGGCAGAAGTGCTAGAAGTAGTAGCAGCAGCAGTAGTAGTCGTAGCAGCAGCAGCAGTATTAGTAGTTGTAGTAGAAGTGGTTGAGGTTGTTGTTGTAATAGTTGCTTTAGTAAATTATAGTTTTTCTTACCACTTCTAGGAAATGACACAAGAAAGACGTCACCGTCTCTCAGTTCCAAGTGACGTATTAGATTTTTGTTCAGTTGCGCCCTGAAATCGGCAAGCAGTGGAGTGTGTATGTGTGTGTGTGTGTGTGTGGGGGGGGGGGGGGGGGGGGGGAACGGACGTCACCACCGTTTCCAAAATGAAGATCATTGCCATGGCGGTCTTTGAGACGGATTACTCCACCACTCATTGCCAGAAAATGAGAAACCCTACGAACAGGACAAAGTTATCACTGTCAAATGGGAAGTTCCTACATGACAAAACAGATAGTTACCAACGTAAATAGTCTGTCTGCCTTCAGGACGATGATGGCCGAGAATGAATCAGTGCCCCATATACAGATGGGTGACCTGTTGGCACTATGGATCCATGTTCAATGCTAGTACCCGGTTGACAGACTATCATAGATAGATAGAGAACAAGCAGAGAGAGAGAGAGAGAGAGAGAGAAGGAGGGAGGGAGAGAGAGATTAGCTTGGAGACCGCTATCTACTTAAATTCCCTGACTGCACCAGAACAGACACTGATCACCAATTGTTCCAGCACAATTAACGATTGCTGTTTCAACGGACATGGACTTAAATCGGAGTTTCAACGGCAAGTTGCTCACTGTCACAGTAGAGATCATGATCCTAAATGTTGCCGGCACGATGATCGAGTCCACCACAGCAGCCTCTGATCTAGCCTGCAGAGATCACCACTTTAACGCGGTTTTGTTTTCAGCTCACGGGAAAGACCATTTTTTCAGGCGGAAAAGGTTAATAACAATAAATCGAGAGTCGTCTTCCTGTGTGAAATAATCATGTTGTAAGAATGTCATACATAGCTTATCACATAACATTGCATCCGGCGACTGGCCCTTTAACTATTCTGCACTATTTGATTGACTCTGGATGACACTTAATTGAACAAGCCAGGGGCTATGTTCACATTTATTGTTGGAACATGTTCTCTTGCCATGTGTGCACTGTCCATCTATTTGCAGCCAAACGGTGTCCCGGTCATGGAGACTGACTGACCGATATTTCTTCAAGATCCTTAGTGCCTAGGATACCAACACGATCTGTCTTCGAACTTCAGTATCCTGTTTTCTGCATTGACTGTGTAACAATGACAGGCCCTTGGTTTCTGCATTCAAATGTTTTCATGGCAAACCTTGGTATCCTTGGTTCTTCAGTCTCGTCAATGTGATTTCCGCCGTTCCTCTGTGATTGTACAGCTTCCTCATGTTCAACTAAGATAAACTGCAGCTTCTTCACTGCCTTCAGGTAGTTTCCTGAAACTTGTGGTGTCGTGCGTGCGTGCGCGCGCGCGCGCGCGTGTGTGTTTTGTGTGTGTGTGTGTGTGTGTGTGTGTGTGTGTCCTGTATTGTAGCCAACTGTGCTGTCCTGTATTGTAGCCCACTGTGCTGTCCTGTATTGCAGCCCACTGTGCTGTCCTGTATTGAGCCCACTTTGTTGTCCTGTATTGTAGCCTACATGTACTGTCCTGTATTGTAGCCTACGCTGCTGTCCTGTATTGTAGCCTACTGTGCTGTGCCGTATTGCGGCCCACTGTGCTGTCCTGTACTGTAGACCACTGTGCTGTCCTGTTTTGCAGCCCATTGTGCTGTCCTGTACTGTTAGTCTACTGTGCTGTCCTGTGTTGTAGCCCACTGTGCTGTCCTGTATGGTAGCCTACATGCACTATCCTGTATTGTAGTACACTGTGCTGTCCTGTACTTTTAGCCTACTGTGCTGTCATGTATTGTAACCTACTGCGCCTTCCTGTGTTGTAGCCCGCTGTGCAATCCTGTGTTGTAGCCTGTTTGCTGTCCT
>JADBJO010000322.1:150000-182500 GCA_016801955.1 Conus betulinus | reverse complement strand
GGTGGAACAATGATCCTTTTCAATCAATATTCATGCTTGAGTTAATATAAACAGTCATTACTTTATCAAAGTTAAAGCTTTGCAGCGTTTTGCATGATTTCACAAAATCTTTATGACTTCACAGTGCTCAACATTACATATGTGTGTGTGTGTATGTGCGCGCGCGTGTGTGTGTGTGTGTGTGTGTGCGCGCGTGCGTGTGTGTATATGAGAGGTTTGAAAAGGAGGGAGAGGGCATGGAGGAGGAAGAGTGAGGAAAGTGACATTGCGAGAGATGGGGAATAAGCAGACACAAAGTTGGAGGGAGCCAGGAAAGGGGATAGACAGTGTGTATGTGTATTAAGGAGCGTGTGAGGTGAGGGGTTGTGGAGGACTGGGGGTGCAGGTTGTTTCCAATTCCGAGCTGTGGTCATATTCCAAAATGTATGATTTTCAGACATGGCGGCTGCAGCTCCAGGCCCTATGGAGTGCCCTGTCTGCCACGATGGCTTTACTCTTCCCAAACGGCTTCCTGCTCTCACCTTGTCTGTCACAAATGCGTGGTGGCTTGGATTGAAAAGGAAGGCAACCAGGCCGGCTGCCCTCTGTGTGAAAAAACCAATCCTTCCTGCTTCCTGCCAGGGTCAAGACGACATTGCCTCTCTGGTGGACGCCTTGCCAACCGACTTTGCCAGAGCGGAGATGGTAGAGAGAGCGAGAAAAGGCTGAGTGACGACCTTGTGTGCAGCTGTTGTTGTGAGGATGCAGAGGGCACTGTGTTCTGCCTGCAGTGTGCCATCATCCTCTGCAGTAGCTGTGCTAAGATCCACGCCAAAATTCCTTCAAGTCGAGGTCATGTCACAGCACAGTTGAGAGCAGCCTGTCAGCGGAAGAGTCGCCCACACACAGCAAAGTCGCCTGCGCCAATCACAGCGACAAGCATGCCGAGCTGTTCTGCACAGTGCATGAAGAGCTGCTTTGCGTGCAGTGCGCTTCTTCAACACACGGCAAGTGTTCAAAGGTGGACAGGATCTCAGAGGTGGCGCAAGAGAAGAGGGAAGAACTAAACACTGAAGTGAAGAAACTGGAGTTCATGAAGACCGCTGTAATGGAAAAGGTCGAGTATAAGTTCAGACACAAATGGTCGTTTGGTTCTGTTTTGGCTGTTGCTTGGGGATCTGACTCTGTGTGCATGCGTGTGTGTGCGCGCGCAGGCATGTTTGTGCATGCATGCATTGGTGTGTGTGTGTATACACACACACACACATATGTGTGTGTGTGTGTGTGTGTGTGTGTGTGTGTGTGTGTGTGTGTGTGTGTGTGTGTGTGTGTTAGTCTGTATATGTGCATGCTAGTCTGTAGCAGTCCCAGTGAGTTTGGAGCTTTAGGACATCATGGAGCAGCCTATCAAAGGAGACAATGCAGCATGTCAGAAGTAATATAGCTGCAGTCAGTGGCACAGCCATTGATGATTGTTGAAGCTGTTTACAGCTTAACACTTTCATCACCAGCTATCTCCAAGCTCCAAGCAGCTGAAAACTAAGTCTGCACCAGAGCTACTGTGGGGCGCTACACTTCCAAGATTGTTCATTTTGAACCACAAAACCAACTGCTATACAGCACATACAAAAATGAATACGAGGCAAATATTTCCATGTACTATTTAGATATTGTGGCCACGGTGAATCTGAAAGTAAATACACACACACAAACCAAAACATGCATTCCCATGGTCCCAAATGGCTAATGTGGCATTCTGATTGCAAGCAGCTAGCTCTGCGGCTTGTGTGGCAATGAAAGGTTTCTAATAGTCACAAGCATATGAATTCAGATAAATTCATTCATTGACAGGTCAGCACGCATGTTCCATTTTCTTGCTTTACTTTGCAATGTAGCCTTCACACTTTGCTGGGTTATGATCGATATGAAGAGACTGTTCTGATCTTTCAAACCTGTCAAGGGCTTCAATTTTTAAAAGCTGATAGTTTTAAATCAATTAAAAATATGGTCAGTAAAATTATTCTGCTGATATTATAGATACATTTGATGGAGGATAAATTCAGCAGGGCACTTATTCTAAATTGTGTGTGCTATGTTAGTGGTCATTGCTCTCTCTCTCTCTCTCTCTCTCTCTCTCTCTCTCTCTCTCTCTATATATATATATATATATATATATATATATGTGTGTGTGTGTGTGTGTGTGTGTGTATTCATCATATATATATACTACTGGCAAAAAGTTAAGGGCCATTGCCAACGCTGTCTCCCAGACCAAAACACTACAGCCAATGTTAAAGAAGAACGGACGCAAAATCTTCCAAATTTATTCAAGAACAAGTTCATTGGACCATTGCACGAAATCAAATCAAACGTGGACAGCGGGCTGTAATGTCCAATCACCCTTCCTCAGGATCGTCACATAAGCCACAACTGAAAGCTGCACCATTCAGTACCGAGTGTAGCCACCGTTTGCCGCCAGGCAAGCGGCACAACGTCGACGCATGGAGTCCACCAGGGTCCGAAGAGTGTCCCGCGTTATGGCCTGCCACTCCTACTGCAGAAAGAGAGAGTGAGCTGGGCCACGTCAACAGGCAGGGGGTAGTTGTGGGCTACCCGCCACCCAAGAACATCCCAGAGGTGCTCAATTGGAGCCAGATTGGGTGAGCGAGATGGTCACTGCATCCGGATGATCCCCTCTTGCTGCAGATGATCGTCCACGACACGGGCTCGGTGTGGACGGGCGTTGTCGTCTTGGAAAACAGCAGAGAGTACCCATGGCCTGAAGGGCAGGCTGGATCAGGGGCCTCACAATCTCGTCACGGTACCGCACCCCTGTCAGCATGCCTTGAATGACGTACAGGGGAGTTCTGTCTTGACGACTGAAGCCACCCCAGACCATCATAGAACCCCCTCCGTAACGATCCACCTCACGAACTGTGGCGTCAGCAAAACGTTCTCCTGGCCTGCGCCACACTCTGGTGCTGCCATCATTGAATGCCAAAGTAAAGCGGGGGACTCACCTGTAGACAGCACTCGAGACCATGCTGCCTCGTCCAGCGAACGTGATGACACCAGTCTGCCCGTGGTTTGCAGTGAGCTGGAGTAAGTGGTACTCGGACTGCTGGTTTCGGGGTTGACAGCCCGAACTCGTGCAAACGGTTACAAACTGTCCTTCTACTGACATTGACATTTGCAGCCTGCAGGAGCTCACGCCTAAAGGTGGATGAAGTGACAATCCGATTGCGTAGGGCAGACAGAAGGAAGAATCGGTCAGCATGTCTGTCGGTGCACCGAGGATGGCCTGATCGTGGCCGATCCTGCAAGCTGCCAGTGGCCTGAAACCTCTCTACAAGACGTTAGATGGTGGAATGGGACACGTTCAGACGCCTAGCCACCTCGCGGCCAGAAATCCCTTCGTCAATCAACGCTGAGGCGCGTCCACGATCGGCAGGGTCCAGTCTTTGCCTTTGTGCCATGCTTTTTGGGCTGGCATAGACGACCGTTCTGTTTACGGGTTTGTGGCCAACGGCGTCTGATCTGTGTTCATGAACAAGGTGCCATGCACGTGCATCATGATTGACCACGAGCATTTCGCCCTTTTTTTCAAACTCATATGCTCCCACAGGCACCCGTTTTACCGGTTTTACGTGGTTTCCGCACGTGCAGCTGCGCTCCACCTTGTACCGCAGTGGGTTTTTAGGTGTTGTGATCTGTTAAGGAACATCTGTTCAATATGTCTAAACAAGTTTGGGTCATTGTGACTTCATTTCAAGCCTATTATTTACACACTCCCAACACTGACGTCAAAATGACAGGTGGCCCTTAACTTTTTGCCAGTAGTATATATATATATATATATATATATATATATATATATATATATATATATATATACATATCTCATGTCACAACAAAAACATGTGTGGCTAAAAATGGCGAATTTGACCACATATCAACTAGTAGAAATCAAAGTAAAATCAAACTACATTATTGAGATACACTGCAGTGATCTTGATCTAGAAACTGTCACAGTTGAGAAGACAAGCTGTCTTAGTTCAGAAGATGAGCTGTCATGATTTAGAAGATAAACTGTCTTGGTTCGGAAGATAAACTTCTTAGTTCAGAAACTAAACTATCTTGGTGAGAAGATAAAGTGTTATGATTCAGAAGATGGACTATCATGAATCAAAAGAGAACCTTTCATAATAAAGGAGTTAAACCGCCATAATACAAAAGACAGACTCACCCATGATAGTGCCCTTGTTCAGAAGAGAAAGCACCATGTTTTAGAAGATTATGTCATTAAAATGGTTGACGTAAATAGAACATAATTATCTTCCCGCATTTTTTTTTTCCTTGGTGAAGAAAAGAGGCTTGCTTTGATATTCATGCAAAAATAAAACATCTGAAAAGAAAAAAAAAAAAACTGTTGTAGGGCCAGCCTGCCCTGTTTAATGGTCAAGTATCAGAAGTACAACCATAGAACTGCAATGGCTGTTTGTTTTGTTTGTTTTTTTTGTTTTTATTATAATTATTAAGTTATTGTTAGAGTCCATAGTCACGAATTGTATAGTGAAATAAGACAAGAGGAATTTGCACATAGATTTTAAAGAAAAAAAAAAAGACTGATCTTTTCTTTGTTGGAAACAAAGGAACATGTGTGCAGATGTAGTTACTCTGCGTTGTTGTTCATGTTATAAATATCAAATTGAAAATGTAAATATTTTGTTTTGCTGCTTTTTTGTTCAGATCAGTCAACTGGATATCCAAGTGTCTGATGGCCAGGCCAGGTTCAAGGCCATGAAAGATGAGGTCAATGCCACGTTTGATGACCTCCAAATGTCAGTGGAGGCCCAGCGCCAAAAGCTGAACTCGGAAATTCAACAGAGAGAAGAGACGCCTTCCTGGCCGAAAGAAAATCCTGCAAAATAAATCTCGGAGAGCTCACAGGTGACCTACTATCTCACCAAAATACTGCCCAACGCCTGATCTCCTCAGCCACGGACACTTCTCTGCTGGTCGTGGCGGGAAATCTGAAGACACGTCTGGCTGCTGTGCAGTCCCAGGTGCTCCCTGACGACTCCAAGTCGACAATTGGGAGTCTGACCCTGAACTCTGACACAGTGAAGAAAGCAAAGAAAGCAGTCACTGCTATTGGCCAGGTAACAGATTCAGGTTACTTACAGGAGGCATTGCTGCTGTTGACTTGGGTTTTCGTTCTGTAGTGTTTCGTCCAGAAAGTCACATGAACTAAGTGGCATAACTTCTGTATTTACCCTACCCCAAACAAGTATTTACTGACTTCTTATGTTTTAAAGTATTTTTATACGTATATAACATTTGATTAAATTGCATCACATGTTGACTGACTTTATTCTGGTTTGAAAAAAAATCGCACCATAGATCTGTTCATTGATTTTTTTCTTTTTTTTTTTTTTTTTTTTTTTTTTTTTTTTTTTAGTCAGATGACACTTTTTCTGTTTTTTCCTTATTTGTTTTGACCAGAAAAAAAAGCATTGATATGACTGCTTCGACAAGAAAAAGGGCACACACACACACACACACACACACACACACACACACACACACACACACACACACACACACACACACACACGCGCACACACGCACACACACACACACACACACACACACACACACACACACACACACACACACACACACACACACACGCTACATTACACACAAGACGTTTCTTTTATCCATCACATCACACACACTGTCTCTGTCTCTCTAAACACACACACACACACACACACACGCGCGCGCGCGCGCTTTTATACACACACACACATATATACACACACACACACACACACATATATACATATACACACACATATATATATATATATATATATATATATATATATATATATATATATATGCATGAATATGTGTGTATGTATATGTATGTATGTATGTACGAAGCACCCCAGACATAGGTTCAAACTATAATAGCTGACATTGTAAAAAAAATCAGTGCCATGAACCAGCTGGCTCTGAAGGGTTTTGCTCCGTTTTCCTCTCCTCCCCTGCCCTCCTCCATCCTCCTCAAAAATATTCTCACCCTTCCCCTCACAACTTTCCCTTCCACTCCCCATTCCTTGATATCTTCCTGCACACTGTGCTCCATATGATGCTTTTTTTTAAGGTCAGGTAGATTAGAATGTGAGGTGTTTGATATACTGTCTGTACTGTCTTTATCTCCCTTCTCTGTCTGTATGTGACTCTCTGTACTTGACCCCTTTATCTCCCTTCTCTGTCTGTAAGTGACTGTCTGTACCTGGCCCCTTATCTCCCCTCTCTGTATGTGACTGTCTCTACCTGACCCCTCTATCTCCCCTCTCTGTCTGTATATGACTGCCTGTAGATAATTATTACGGTTTTTGTTGAGTCATTTTAACACAGAAAGATTTAAAAAATCAGAACCACATGCTTTTTTTTTTATATATGACTCCAGAGCCTTGTGATATTTTGTTTCTGGCTTTTTTTTTTTCCTGGATGTATTGTCTTTCAAAGGTATTTTTGTCAACAGATTTGGATACGTCATTACCAAGTATTCCCTAGATATTGTAAGATGATATGAGACAGAGCGAAATGAAGAACATCAATATTTGGAAATATCCATAAATATTTTTTTTGATAAATGAAGACATTCTTTTTTTTTTTATGTGGACTGTGTGCAGGACAGTGATCTTAACTGTCTTTGGTGTGGTGAGTACTGTCACTGTCATGACCGTCAGTCTCCCTCCTCCCTTAGCTGTCTTTGACTCTGTGTTATTTTACATGCGTATGTTTTGCCTTGATATATATCCATAGGGTGTTCACACAGTTCAGGGGTCAGTCTGTACAACGTTTGACCCTTGTATACACACAGAAGTGGTACGGATAGATCAGATCAGTCTTTGGACATGTCTCCGGTATAGACTTAGGTGTTTAGGAGGTCAGTGTGTACCTTGATTGATCAGGGTATACACACACAAGGTATACAGTCAGTTCAGGAGATCAGTCTATACCTAGGTTTATCTGATTGTACACACAGTGTTCAGAAAGTTCAGATCATTCTTTTCCTAGGTTGACCTGGGTATGTAGACAGGCGTTCAGTCAGTTCAGGAGGTCGGCATGTACCTAGGTTAACTTGGGTATATGGACAGATATTTAGATAATTCAGGAGATCAACGTGTATCCATGTTGACGTGTGGGTATATACACTGGCGTTCAGTCAATTTAGGAGGTCAGTGTGTACCTAGGTTAAGTTGGGTATATACAGGTATTCAGATAATTCAGGGAGATCAGTCTGTATCCATGTTGACGTGGGTATATGAACAGGTATTCAGATAATTCAGGAGATAAGTCTGTATCCATGTTGATGTGGGTATATGAACAGGTGTTCAGATAATTCAGGAGATCAGTCTGTATCCATGTTGATGTGGGTATATGAACAGGTATTCAGATAATTTCAGGAGATCAGTTTGTACCCATGTTTGTCGTGGGTATAATCAACAGGCATTCAGATAATTCAGGAGATCAGTCTGGATCCAGGTTGACCTGGGTAGGTAAATTGGTGTTCAGATTATTCACGAGATCAATTTGTAACCGTGTTGACCTGGGTATATGAACAGGTGTTCAGATAATTCAGGAGATCGATTTGTAACCGTGTGTTGACCTGGGTATATGAACAGGTGTTCAGATAATTCAGGAGATCAATTTGTATCCTTGTTAACGTGGGTATATAAGCAGGTGCTCAGATAATTCAGGAGAGTAATCTGCACTTAGATTGACTTGAGTGTGCACCCAGAAGGTATTTAGATAGTTCAGGTCAGTCTATACTTAGTTTACTTCGGAGATGGAAAAGATCACCTGTGGCTTTCCCTCTAGGTTTTATTCTCTTTGATCATCCATGTTTTAAAGCATGCATGCGAGCAAGCACTCTGTTTGTGTGTGTGTGTGTGTGTGTGTGTGTGTGTGTGTGTGTGTGTGTGTGTGTGTGTGTGTGACCTCCAGGTGTTGTTCACTCTGGTCTTCAGCATTTTAAGAGAGAGAGAGAGAGAGAGAGAGAGAGAGAGAGAGAGAGTGTGTGTGTGTGTGTGTGTGTGTGTGTGTGTGTGTGTGTGTGTGTGAGAGAGAGAGAGAGAGAGAGAGAGAGAGAGAGACGAGTGGTGTGTGTGTCTGTGCCTGTCAGTCGGTGATTTGAGTATGGATTAAAATACTGAAAGCGTTGTTGAAGTAGAATGTGACATGTTCTGTGGATTATAGTCATGTTTGTTTTCCCCTTTGAGTTGTTGGAGCAGTTTCTGAAGAGACTGATGTCATGTTACAGGTCGACTGATCACCTTAGAAGGACCAGAGTACGCTGCTGTCATCAAAGTTGGAGATCGTGTCAGACGTGGCGGGGTATGTTGTTAATGTAACTGACGGGATGAATGAAATGCTTTAGAACAGTGTAAGGGTTGAGTTTCAACATGTGAACAGTATGCTGACTGTGTCAGTCAGCTCAGAGACAGAAGAGACAGCACCTTGCAGCACCTGTGACCCATTCTGCCCAGCCCTTGTTCTATTTGACAGCCTCAGTTCTCACCCGATCACAATCATGTAGTATCAGTAAAATTGTGAAGGAAAGTGCAGCGTTCTTCCAGGAATCCAGTTTTGACCTGAGAATGCCTCTGTAGACTGAGCTGCACTGACGTGGCTCATCTGTAAGACAGGGTGTGACACAATCATGAACCGTATGTATTGCATTGTGTTATGTCTTACTGAATTGGACTTTTCATGTCCTTGGCACCACAGATTGGTCTGTGTGAACTTTAGTCTGCCATCCCTGGTAGCCAGTCTTTCTTTATCTATGACCATGTACGTTAGCTTTGCTGACCACAGTTAATGTTTCAAAAGATTGGCTCAGGGATAACACTGTCGTCGTCATGGATTCCTTTCTGTGTGCTATCTGCGTGCTGATGATAGTGTGTTGTTTGATCTGAAAAAAAGTAGCTTTTTTGATCTGAAAAAAGTAGCCCTGAGATTAGGTGTAGTGAAGAATGGGACAAAAACCATAAAACAAAAGAAACAAGAAAATTGCTTTCAATGAGCTAGAATTGAACAGTAGAGCCAGGATTGTTTCCCTTTCCAGGTTAGTGCGTGATGCACTATAGACTGCCTGTCTACTGGCCAGGACTGTTTGCAGTTCCGGGTTAGTGTGTGATGCTGTACGGGCTACCTGTCCACTACCCAGGTGCCTGTGTGATCAACCATAGGTTATCTATTCACTGTCTAGGTTCATTCTCCTTTGTGTGACCCACTACAGACTATTTATCCACCATACAGATTTGTTTCCCATTTCAGGTTAGTGTCTGATCCACTAAAGGTCACCTGTCCACTATCCAGGATTGTTTCCCTTTCTCAGCTAGTGTGTGACCCACTGCAAGATACCTGTCCACTATCCAGGATTATTTCCATTTTTCAGCTAGTGCGTGACCCACTGCAGGATAACTGTCCACTCTCCAGGGTTGTTTCCCTTTCTTAGCTAGTGTGTGACACACTGCAGGATACCAGTCCACTATCCAGGATTGTTTCCCTTTTCTCAGCTAGTGTGTGACCCACTGCAGGATACCTGTCCACTGTCCAGGGTTGTTTCCCTTTTTCAGCTAGTGTGTGACCCACTGCAGGGTACCTGTCCACTATTCAGGACTGTTTCCCTTTTCAGCTAGTGTGTGACCCACTGCAGGGTACCTGTCCACTATTCAGGACTGTTTCCCTTTTTCAGCTAGTGTGTGACCCCACTGCAGGGTACCTGTCCACTATTCAGGACTGTTTCCCTTTTTCAGCTAGTGTGTGACCCACTGCAGGATACCTGTCCACTATTCAAGATTGTTTCTCTTTCTCATGTAACCCACTTCAGGATACCTGTCCACTATCCAGGATTGTTTCCCTTTGTTACCTTGTGTTTGACCCCACTGCAGGATACCTGTCCACTATCCAGAATTGTTTCCCTTTCTTAGCTAGTGTCTGACCCACTGCAGGATACCTGTTCAATAACCAGGGTTGTTTCCCTTTGTTAGCTAGTGTGTGACCCACTGCAGGATACCTGACCCATAACCAGGGTTGTCTCCTTTTCCAGGTTCATGAGTGACTCGCGTAATGCTGTCTTCCCATTGTCCAGGATTATCCCCATTTCTAGGTTAGCGAGTGGTCTACTGTAGGCTGTCTAGCCAGTACCTAGAATGGCAAGACAAGACAAGACAAGACAAAACATGCAGTGAAATCAATTAATGTAAAAAAAAAAAAAAAAAAAAGCAAGCAAAGCGGGTCATGTAATCATGAAAGAACATCAAATGAAAATAGAAGATAAATGAAAATGAAAAAAAAAATAAGAATAATAATTCACAAAAAAAAAATAGAAATAAAAATGAGAGTAACAATAATGAAGAGGAAGGAGACAGTGGGGCTAGAGAGTGAGGTGGGCTGGGGGAACATATGTAAATGTACTACAACGTACAAGATTAGCATGTATGAAAACAGACAATAAAATGAAATACGACAAAGTACGTACATATTTTTGAACACACATACACGCACGCTCGCACGCAGAGAGAGAGAGAGAGAGAGAGAGAGAGAGAGAGAGAGAGAGAGAGAGAGAGAGAGAGAGAGAGAGAGGCACAGCATGTAATCATTTTTTGTAAAGGCATGTAAATACGTAGAAGGTATTAAGTATAGTGAGAAGGGGGGGGGGGGGGGGGGGGGGGAGAAGAATAAAAAAAAGAGAGAGACGGGGGATGAAAGGAGGGGGGGGGGGGGTACAGCATGAAATATAATAATTTGAAATGGAAATGTACTAAAACGTACAATAATTAGCATGTATACAGTCAGACAGTAAAATGAATATGACAAAGCATGTAAGGAATTCGGAACACAGTGTCTCTATCTGACGCCAAGAGCACAAACACAATCAGCCGTGTCTCCCTGATGAGTCCGATTCAGCGGACGAAAGGCCTTGGAGCAGGCGATACATGTAGATCTGCCATCGAGAGAGATTGCGATAGTTTCTCATGCAGCTAGTGAAAGGGTTTTTCATATTTATGATATACATTTTCCCATTTACTTCATCTTAATTTTTTTTCCCTCTCAATTTCAAATCTTTGCTAAATCATTACTGTGATGTTGGAAGAATTGTTAACCTGCACTTGTTTTCCCCACTACTTAATTTTTCAGCATTATATATATATGGTTAATACTCTGCAAACCACACTTAGCACTCTAAATACTAAAGTAGAAATAGTAAACAACTGCAGGCACAAATGGAAATCGTTGTCAGCAAACGCAGCCTGAACTGTAAACAACCTGAAAACCGAACACGTGCAGCCAATCCGCACGTGTAAACAGTGACATTGGGCCATATAACACCGGCAGTAGACAATCCAAAACCATCCTGAGGAGAGCCAGCGCTCGAAACAGACCTGTCGATTTTATAACTTCCTTTTACCATTCTATTTTTAACAGATGTTGCTCCCCAAGGGTCGAGCATTTTAAGAATTTTATTAGGCATTTTAGTGGTATTCTTGATACACACACACACACACACACACACACACACACACACACACACACACATACACATATATATATATATATATATATATATATATATATATATATATATACACACACACACACATACATATACATACACATATATATATATATATATATATATATATATATATATATATATATATATATATATATATATATATATATATGATACATGAAAACAAAAAAAAAGAGAGAGAAAAAAAAAATTGGTTAAGTACATGAAAATGGGATGATTTATGATTTTGAGATTAGTTGCTGGTATTACTTATGATGGATTTTTTTTTTTACCGCAGAAGATGGGTAAGGTAAGCGTTTTTGAAAGTTGTGGTACAATGGACGTGTTTGATGGATTCTGGAAGTGAGTTCCACAAAGAGGAGCCCGAGTATGTTAGACTTGATTTAAAATAGTCAATTCTGGGGAATGGGATATGGAGTTTGGGGGTTTCTCGATGAGACTTTTGAGAATCGGCTCATTAAAGTTGTTGGAGCATTTCCGGTCAGAATCTTGTGCATCATTAGTCCTTTGTTGTATTTGAGTCTTTGGCTGAATGGAAGAATGTAAAGATGTTTATAATCAGAGCTTTCGAGGCTAGTTTTCTTCAGAAGGATTAATTTTAGCGCTCGTTTATGTAGGCTGAACAATGGTTTTAGTGTATTTGCACTTGCAGAGTCCCAAATAGTCGATGCATAATCAACATAAGACTGAATATGGGCATGGAAAAAACGTTTTCGTGAATGAAAGTCAAGAAAGTGTTTGATTTTGGTGAGCTGGTAAACTTTCTGGGAAAGCCTTTTGCACAGTAAAGTTGTGGGGATTCCAGCTGAGACTATTGTCAATTATTAGTCTAATACTTTATGATCAGTGTTCAAGTATATTATTGAGGTGTATAGGAGGGAAATTATCGGTGAGCTTTTGTCTTTTTTGCCTAGTTGTAATGTACATTAGTTTAGTTTTTTGCCGATGAAGTGACATGTGATTTAGTTCGGTCCATTTTACAAGATCGTTGGTACTCTCTTGCAAACATGGCTGGGTTATAAGCATCATTTTCTGTCTCTGTGCCCTGCCAGGTTATTGTGTGATCTACTTTTAGGCTGTCTGCATATTTCGTAGGATATCTTCCTATATAATTGTTGTTTAATCTCTTTTGTGCCTGTCCGTCCACTTTTCAGGATTATCTCCCTCTGTAGGTTTTTGTGTGGTCCAGTACAGGCTAACACCACACTATGCAGGATTATGATCCACTTCAGGTTGTCTGTCCGCAATCCAGATTTGTCTCCCTTCCTGGTATATTGTTTGGTACACTTGGAAGTTTCCCACATTTCGATCCATTTAAAAGTATTATGCTTTATATGTGAAACTGTAGCCCTCTGCCAATGATGTAATAACTTCCAATATTTCTTACAGCAGTGTCAGCATGAGGGACTGCTGCTTGACGTCCAGTCTATTGTGAATTTTGCTACACTCTAATGTAAACTTTGTATAGTTTTGTTTGTGTCTTAAATTGTTTACAAGGCTAATTGTGATATATTTATACGTTTTTAAAGAAAGCATCAGCTGTAGGTTAATTACTTTTACATCATTTTTTCTCTTTAAGAACGTAAATTTTATTCCAGGGACAAATCACTAAATGCATTTGATACAAAGGTGTGGCTGTCAGGTTGTAGACACAGTGTGTTCAGGAGATGAGGGTGCCGCCTTGTGCATGGTGTTCCCCATCATCCTGCATTTTTTCAGGCGGCTGTTTGTTGCCATTCAAACCACACATGTGTTATAACTGATGACTCCTTGCACTGACAGTCTGGATGTTTCTGTGTTTGTCTTTCAGGATAGATCACCCCCAGGTGAAGGGACTGTCACTAAAGTTCCAGACGACCTGACAACTGGATCTGTACATGTTAAGTGGGACGGCAACCAAAGTACAAACAATTATTGCATGGGAATAAAAACAACTACTATGAGCTGAGGTTTGTTCGTAGACATTAGAAAGGACTGGGCTGGTGACGAGGAATCCACTGTCAAGGAATGGGAAAGAGGCCACGTCTCTTTGTGAAGGACACAGGACTTGGAACAGTTCGAAGGTTTCTCTTCACATCCGAAATACACTGATGTGCCATTTCATTTGGTTGATTTCCGTTTGGTGTTTATGGTATAATGCTATAGTGTTACAGTAGTTTTAAATCTATGTGTATAATACTTATGCTGTTCTTACGTACACATGTATTCCTACACATACATCAACACCCAGATCTTACCGTGTGATATCAGCGCCTATAGGGGGTCGTAGGGGCACTAACAGGTCTTTACAAGTGTTATTTTTACTTGCAGAGGTTGTTCTGTTATCAACAGGTCTGTTTATGTGTTACCTGTACTGATGAAGATCGTTCGGTCACTAGCAGGTCTGTCTATGTGATATCAGTACTCAAGAGGTTGTTCAGTCACAAACATGTCTGCCCTTGTATTAACTGTACCTACAGACATTGTCAAGACAACAACAGGTCAGTCCGTATGTGATGAGAAGTAATTCCAGCACGAAGTGAACAGGTGAGAGTTAATGATAGCACGAAGTGAAAGTAAGGTGAGACGAAGTGAACAGGTGACAGCACAGCACGAAGTGAACAGGTGAGAAGTAATGACAGCACGAAGTGAACAAGTGAGAAGTAATTCCAGCACGAAGTGAACAAGTGAGAAGTAATGACAGCACGAAGTGAACAGGTGAGAAGTAATTCCAGCACGAAGTGAACAGGTGAGAATGACAGCAAAGTGACAGCACGAAGTGAACAGGTGAGAAGTAATGACAGCACGAAGTGAACAGGTGAGAAGTAATGAACAGGTGAGAAGTAATGACAGCACGAAGTGAACAGGTGAGAAGTAATGACAGCACGAAGTGAACAGGTGAGAAGTAATGACAGCACGAAGTGAACAAGTGAGAAGTAATTCCAGCACGAAGTGAACAAGTGAGAAGTAATTCCAGCACGAAGTGAACAAGTAACGTGAGAAGTAATTCCAGCACGAAGTGAACAAGTGAGAAGTAATTCCAGCACGAAGAACAGTGAGAAAATGACAGCACGAGAAGTAAGTAATGACAGCACGAAGTGAACAGGTGAGAGAGACAGCACGAAGTGATGAGAGGCACGATAGAAGTTTACAGGTGAGAGGTAATGACAGTCCCATCTGTGTATTCAGAACAGTTGTTGTCTAGTACAATTTGAAGTGCCACCAGAATACATTTAGTTGGAATGTGAACCCGCTAAGGATATCCTGAAGAGCTCTCCGAATTGCTGGGATTCCAGATGTGTTGTCCACGTTCGGAAAAAGTGAAATAACATCACATACTGCGAATGTAGTAGTTTCTGGCAGGGGAGCAAATTTTCTGGTTGATTTTTTTTTTTATTCCTTTGTATCAGTCACTTGGTATTTAAGACTTTGGATTAGGTGGCAAATAATTTCATGTACAAATTTTGATAATGGTAAAGATGGTGTGCCTGAGCCAGATAACAAGTATCTATATGGGAACGGTTTTTGTTTATGGGTTTTAACCAGTGGTTTAATGTGTCCAGGAAGTGAGGAGGGGTCAGCGCTGACGAAGGCTGTCATTTCTTCACTGATAGCATCCCTTTTTAAACAATCTTTTACTCCAGCGATTTATATCAGAAACGGTGTTAATGGTAGGGTCAGGTGGAAACACGTCATAAAAATCCGGTCTGTGTAGTTCATTCAAAATTGCTTCATCTGCTTCATCGTCATCTTTCAAGCTGGTAATCACCGTCACACCTGCTACATCAGCATACCTGCAAGCAGCGTTGTGAGTGAACGGAAGCTGCTTTAACTCTTCCAAGAGCCTTCCTTTCACCTGGAGATAAGTCGTCCCTGATTCTGCGCCTTCTTGCTGGATGCAGTTATGAAGGCTTCTAGGGCTAGGTCTCCTTTTGGCGCAGGTTTGGAGGTGGGTGTGTAACAGGTTTCTTTTTTGGAAGTCATCATTCAATCAGGAAGTATCATCAAAGTCATTCTCTTTCCTTTCCTTCGGATAAAAGTGTCGTTGCCATCGAAGTTTTTTTCTGCCCAGGCATGGTGCCTGTTACCTGATCTACCACATTTACTGGTTCATGGGGTAGGGGCAAAGCAGTCCGGAAGGCGGCAAACGTTTATATGGTCGGGTGTAAGTTCCACATATTTTTTTTTTGCAAGTATTATCGGATTAAATTTGCTGAGTTCCTCCTCTTGTTCCGATTTGTAACTGTACACTTGTGTTCTTGTTCTTTTCTTTCTTCTGGGTTTCCTAGTGTGTGTGTGTGTGTGTGTGTGTGTGTGTGTTTCTAAAACAGATTGTTGTGACTGCTGAGGAGTAATCACGTTCTAAGCATTGGACTTTTTTATGAAGTGCTTTATTCCTGATGAAGAGAGAAGGTCAATATGAGGGGTCAACCCCCCTCCCCCATCATATGGTCTGCCCTGTGTAAACCCTCTTTTTAGCGTCTTTATCTTGGCCACTTGCCCATGTTTTGCCTATAAACCCTCTTTTTACAAAGCATACTGGCATGTAAGCAAGTAAATGATGTTGAAAAGGGTTTACTGGGCAAAAAAATATACGACAAGGTTGAGCCCACATATTGACCTACTCTCTGACATACATCTACTTATAGAATCATTATAAAAATGTGCAAAACTCTTTAGCAGCGTTTAATTGGTTTGGTTAAATTAGGACAAACCGTTCATCCATGAACGTTTGACAACAGTTTTCAATACTATAAATAAACGGTTCACCCATGAACGTTTGACACAGTTTTGACACTATAGATAAACCGTTCATCCATGAACGTTCGACACGGTTTTGACACTGAAGATGAAACCGTTCATTCATGAACTTTTGACACAGTTTCAAGCACGTGAGTTAGACTCATGTTACAAAAAAAAAAAAAAAACATCGATATACAAGTAACAGTCAGCAAGACATACAAAACCACACGCATTTTCTCGATAATACGGAGTCAAAAGTTATACTACTGGCAAAAAGTCAAGGGGCATTGCCAATGCAGTCTCCCAGACCAAAACACTACAGCCAATGTTAAGAAGAACGGAAGCAAAATCTTCCAAATTTATTCAAGAACAAATTCATTGGACCATTGCACGAAATCATCAAATCAAACGCGGACAGCGGGCTGTAATGTCCAATCACCCTTCCTCAGGATCGTCACATAAGCCACAACTGAAAACTGCACCATTCAGTACCGAGTGTAGCCACCGTTTGCCGCCAGGCAAGCGGCACTACGTCGACGCATGGAGTCCACCAGGGTCCGAAGAGTGACCCGCGGTATGGCCTGCCACTCCTGCTGCAGAAAGAGAGTGAGCTGGGCCACGTCAACAGGCGGGGAGTGGTTGTGGGCTACCCGGTGTCCAAGGACATCCCAGAGGTGCTCAACTGGAGCCAGATCGGGTGAGCGAGATGGCCACTGCATCCTGGATGATCCCCTCTTGCTGCAGATGATCGTCCACGACACGGGCTCGGTGTGGACGGGCGTTGTCTCTTGGAAAACAGCAGCGTTACCCCATGGCCTGAAGAGCGGGCTGGATCAGGGGCTTCACAATCTCGTCACGGTACCACACCCCTGTCAGCATGCCTTGAATGACGTACAGGGGAGTTCTGTCTTGACGACTGAAGCCACCACAGACCATCATAGACCCCCCTCCGTAACGATCCACCTCTCACGAACTGTGGCGTCAGCAAAACGTTCTCCTGGCCTTCGCCACACTCTTGTCCTGTCCTGCCGTCATTGAATGCCAAGGTGAAGCGGGACTCATCTGTGAACAGCACTCGAGACCATTGCTGCCTCGTCCAGCGAACGTGATGACGACACCAGTCTGTCCGTGCTCTGCGGTGAGCTGGAGTAAGTGGTACTCGGACTGCTGGTCTCCGGGATGACAGCCTGAACTCGTGCAAAAGGTTACAAACTGTCCTTCTACTGACATTGACATTTGCAGCCCGCAGGAGCTCACGCCTTAAGGTGGATGAGGTGACAGTCCGATTGCGTAGGGCAGACAGCAGGAGGAATCAGTCAGGATGTCTGTTGGTACACCGAGGACGGCCTGATCGTGGCCGATCCTGCGCGCTGTCAGTGGCCTGAAACCTCTCTACAAGAGGTTGGATGGTGGAATGGGACACGTCAGACCACCTAGCCACCTCGCGGCCAGAAATCCCTTCGTCAATCAACGCTAAGGCACGTCCACGAGCAGCAGGGTCCAGTCGTTGCCTTTGTGCCATGCTTTTTGGGCTGGCGTAGACGACCGTTCTGTTTACAGATTTGTGGCCAACGGCGTCTGATCTGTGTTCATGAACGAGGTGCCATGCACATGCATCATGATTGACCACGAGCATTTCGCCCTTTTTTTACAAACTCATATGCACCGTTTTTACCGGTTTACGTGGTTTCCGCACGTGCAGCTGCGCTCCACCTTGTGCCGCAGTGGGTGTTTAGGTGTTGTGATCTGTTAAATATGTCTATCCAAGTTTGGGCCATTGTAACTTCGTTTCAAGCCTATTGTTTTTACATACTCCGACACTAACGTCAAAATGACAGGTGGTAGTTAACTTTTTCCAGTAGTATATATATATATATATATATATAAAACCAACACACTGAAAGCTTTTACAATTCTATGGTGATAAATGTAAATGATGTTTAAATTGTTTTTTAATTTGAGTAGAATATTTTAAAAAGGATAAACAAGTGCATCCTACATTACTTTTTAGACACTACTTTCTACAATATCTGTATTGGATGCTTTAGCAGATTAAATTAAAAAATACAGCTTTTAATAATCGGTTATTTTTCTCAGAGAGCTATAAATAGATAATTATTCAGGGGTGACAATTACTTGAATGCATAATTAAAGGGAGACAAAGTACTTTAATGATTATTGTTTGCTTATTATGTTTTTGTTAATGATTATTGTGTGTGTGAACAAGGAAGACAGAAATCAATAACACTTGCAATCAATAAAAACACTGCCAGCGTGTGGCGTGCACATTACAGTGCTGTAATTGATTGTAGGCGGTGCAACAAAAAATGCCTGCATTTGAATGTTTTGCTGATTAATTTTTTATTTATTTATTAAAATATCTAGGTTTAAAAATGAAGACTGAGCTTAGTGAATCCGATTTTAAGAATGGTCTAAACACTTTAATGAAAGATTATGAGGAACTATTAGACAAAGCAATCAAAGAGTTAGACATTGATCTTAATGATTTAGCAAAAGCTAAAATATTGGCAAGTCATGTTATAAATACATTTTTGGAGATAATGGGCGTTGAAGCATTGCAACACTTTAATGAAGAAACAGAATAAAAGTACGTTTGCTGATTTAATTTTTTTCTTTCTTTTATGTATATAGTAGGTTAGAAAAAATGAAGACCATACTTAGTGAATCCGAGGTTGAGAAACTACCTAACAATACACTGTTGAGCGCTAGTGATGAACAATTAAGCAACATATTTAATGACTTAGATATGGATATTATTGACCCCACAAAACGTCCAGGAAAGCGTGACACATGCTATAAGGAAATACCAGAGTCTCTTCAAATTAATCCACCAGTAAAAGTGATGTCAGTTATTTTAATCGATTTTACAACACTTGATGATAATAACATGGAAGTCGGGTTTCTACTAGGTAAAAAGAAGTTAACAGTTACCATGATTTTACATCTGACTTTTCTGATTACCTGCTTACACAGTTTCATAATGCAAGTGAAGAGGCAAAGCTAAGAGGGTCTGTTTGGAGCGAAGGCACGGTCCTTGAAATCAGATTAAAACAAACAAAATACTATCCCATAGTCGGCAGTTCTTACATTCCTCTTCCAGAGAGTTAGTTTTAAAACGAGCAGTCTTAAACATAAAGAATTCTGACAATATGTATTTTATGTGGTGCGTTTTGGCAAAATTACATCAGGTTGGAAAGCACGCAGACAGAGTCTCCAACTATGAAGAATATACACATGAGCTGAACTTCGAAGGCATAGATTTGTCCAGTAAATATAGAATATATAGATCAATTTGAAGAGCAGAACAAGCCAATAACTGTAAACGTATATACATGTATCATGTGCCTCTAAAGATCTCCCCAATGCCCCTGCTTTAGATGAATCACTTAACAAGCATGTAGATTTGTTGTTTAGAGATGGGCCAAAGAGCCATTATGTATTAATCAGAACAATGAGTAGACTGTTAGAATATACATCAAAGCAAGAACAAGAGAGTTGTAGAATGTGTTTATTAAGAATTTCAACTACAGAAGCAGCCGCCAAACACATGAAACATTGTAAAAGTGTTGAAGACTGTAAAACCAAACTGATTGCATCTCCGCCAGCGTCTAAAGTTAGGTTCAAGAATTTACACAAAATGCAGATGAACCCATACGTGGTTTATGCTGATTTTGAATCACTCTTGCCACAGTTCAAGGCCCACAAGAACTTTAACAACCAAAAACAGCCTTATTAACCAATCATCAGATTTGTTCTTATGCTTTTTTGTTGTTACGTCGGATGGACAACACACGGCACCAGAGATTTACAGAGGCCTCGGCGCAGCTAATCGATTTTTACAGCACATGAAACTAGTTCGTAATTGCTTCTCCAATCAACTGAATCTCTCAGACATTATAATGACACCTGAAGATCAAAAACTCTAGGACTCATCTACTCACTGTTGGCTTTTTGCGGTTTAGAGCTAACACCTAACAGTGAAGAAAACCCAACAGTAAGACCACCATGATCACATTAGCGGAAAGTTCAGAGGAGCAGCACACAGCAAGTGTAAACTTCAACTTAAGTTTGACCCTAAGACTTGGAAATTACCCATCTTCTTTCATAACTTACGAGGTTATGATTCTCATTTTATTATGCAAACAGTGACTTCTGAATATAAAAGGGTTAGCTGCATTGCACAGTCTTCAAAAAAGTATATGACCTTTACCCTCGACTGTTTATCCTTTTATGACTCTGCTCCACATTTGATGGGTGGTTTGGAAAAATTGGCAGGATCACTGCATGATTGTCCAATAACTTAAGAATATTATGACCCATCTTTAGTGCGTAAAGGCCTTTATCCGTATGAATATATGGACTCATGGGAGAGGTTTGATGAGCAAACGCTGCCACCTAAAGAAGACTTTTACAGTTGTCTTTCAGGCAAAGGCATAACTGACTCTGACTATGAATATGCACAGAAAACCTGGAAAGAATTACACTGTCGAACAATGGGCGATTATCACGATCAATATCTGATAGCTGACGTATGTTTCTTAGCAGATGTGTTTGAAAATTACAGACCTACATGCATGAAACATTATAGCCTAGACTCATCACATTACAAATTCTGTGCCTGGATTGTCTTGGGACGCATTCTTAAGGTTTACAAATATGAGATTGACTTAATATATGATCTGGCTACACTTCAAATGATTGAACATGGTTTGAGAGGTGGCATTAGCATGGCCTCGCATCCTTACTGTAAAGCCAACAATAAGTTTCTAGATGACTATGATCCTACTAAACCATGACGCTAACAATTGTATGCGTGGGCCATGAGCCAGACACTGCTATTAAGAAACTTTAGAATGGTAAAAGGACCTCATGAAGTTAATAATGTGTTAAGTGCGCGGTCAAATCTTACACCTGATCATTCAACAGGACTAATCTTAGAAGTAGACATGCTGTACCCAGAAGAATTGCATGATCTTCATAACGGTTACCCCTAGCCGCGCAGAAAAATTGAAAATGGCCCCCACAGAACCACCAAAACTTGTGCCTAATTTGCGTCACAAGAGCAAGTATGTATGTCATTACAGACTGCTACAGTTTTACTTAAGACACGGATTCAAAATTACTGCTGTTCACAGAATAATTGCTTTTGACCAAGAGCCCTTTATGAAACCATACATCATGAAGAACACTGATCTTAGAACTAAATCCACTGATGCTTCAGAAAAAGACATTTTTAAACTAATGAACAACAGTTGTTTTGGCAAGACGATGGAGACCCCACACAAACGTAAACATGTAAGATTGGTCACAAAAGAAAAAAACAGCAGTTAAACTAGTCTCTAAACCTAATTACCAAGACTTTAGACGATTTAATAACAGCCTGCGTGGCATTATTATAAAAAAAAAAAAAACTGTATGCAAACTTGGACAAACCAGTGTTTATTGGGTTTACTGTGTTAGAGCTGTCAAAGTTGTTAATGTTGGAATTTCTGTATGACTATTGTAAGCCACTATACCCGGAAGTTCATTATTGTCCCCTATTATATAATTTTCACGCAGTCTTCAAAACTATCCTTGGTCCTTAGTATAAAATAAGATAACTGATTTTAAATGTGGTCGAAAATCTGTTAAGACGGCATTGTATTTCTGAGTTAAAAGCCACACAGAGTCTAATGGGTGGCGGCCGCTAAAGGCCAGCTTTGACAGAGTTTTGCGCGCTTTTAACAATGTCTCGTTCAGCCGAGCAGTCATCAATAATAAACAGTGTTTCAGTTCCCTCAAAGAGCCTATAATAATGTTCTAAACAGTCACTTAGCTTGTCGCCAGGATCAACTAGAAATATATTCTCATCAGTCCAAACAAACTGCCTTTCTTTGTAAGACCTGCTATGCTTAATTGTTGTACGGAATATAAAAAATATACACATAATGAAATCTGTACATTGTTTGTAATAAATCAAGTATGAATACGATTTTCCCACACTCAGTAATTCCACAAATAAGCGAACAGTGCGGATCTTTGGGTAGAAAAGTTCAAACAATCCATCTGTTTCTAATAGGTTATATCTTGTAGTCTGTTTCATCCTTCTGTTTTAAAAGGTTATTTCTTTTAGTCTGTTTTCTTCCATGTTTAACGGAGCGTCACAGACCACAAGAATGTGCATTTATGCCTGACCATCTTCCTCTGCTTTCTTATTGATTTGTATGTTATGCCATCTGCCCCTACCCTTCTTCCACTTCCGTGTGATCTGTTGTCATATGTCGATCTAAAATCCAGCCACAGCCTATATTTTTGGTTAAGTAATCTTCAAGTCTTACATTATGAAGATGAAGTTTTTTACAGACAAGATCGGCTGTGGGATTTGTTTGTCTTCCTCCAATGAACAATTTTCTTATCTCATCAAAGTGTTAGTGAAGTAAAAGTCCAGCTGAATACAACTGAGCAGGCGTGCCATCTACTGTGCAAGACAAACTACTCAATTTTTGGATTATAAAATATCTCACTTTCTCTGTGAAAAGGAGTTGTGACTTCAGTAAATAACAACAAATTTTCTTTTAACGACCTGAGAGAGTAACTTAGAGCCACGTTGCAGACGGTGTCTTGTTTGTTTTTATTCTCTGTAATATGGTGCACGACTCTTTCAAAATAAATAACTGTCCTACTTTTATATTGGTTTGAACCTGTTCTAGCCAGTTAAGGGTGTTAACAACATCAAACGCAAGAGAGATGTCATGTAACTGTATATTTAGCTTCAGGATCTTCGCATAGAATAACAGAATCGCTGGTATTAAATGTTAATTCATAGGTATATTTATCTCTTAGTGCACTTTGGTAATATGGCTGATGCGTCTTTAACAGTTCAAAATCTAGAGGAATACAAAATATTTCCAAATGTTAGAGCTACTGCTTGCTCTGTGCTATTGTCCTCCGCGTCCCCCGCATTTAGCCTGTGTTTAAGACCATTTGGTTTTTGTATTCCCTGATACATTTTATCTTTCCTTTCTCCTCTGGGCAGCATAGATCAGAACAGAGAGCAAAAACTTCTGCGTTATTTAGTGAGAAGACTTCTCTGCCCTCCAGTCTGATTATCGTAGATTTAATAATAGCCCTGCCCAAGTTGGCAACAACAGTAGCATTAGGATCTGCTGTATCAATATATATTTTGAATGATAATTTAGTCGTGCCTGGCGTTATAACATCATCCGCACCAAGATCAGGGAATCTGATTGTTAACACTTGATTGGGCTGGACTGTTGATGGATTATTCATAACGAGCACAGTCTGTCTTACGCCCTTTTACGCCCATGGGTTCTTTCGCTTTTCTGTATGGATCCAGATCATAACCGTATAAGTTCATTTTTATAAGTTAAAAAAATATTATAAATATGGATGAAGATTATGACGTGGTTGATCCTGGTGACGAAGAAGAAGAAGAAGAAGAAGAAGAAGAGTGTCCTTCATTGCGTCAAGAACTTGAAGTAGTCGGTTCTTCACTCCCTAGAGCTCGTCAAGAGCTATTGCGACAGAGAATTGAATCATTCTATAGAAGTATAGGACACGAGCTACCAGAACTACTTGATCCTAACGATTCTGAGCAAGAAAATAATCATTTGTATATGAGGACTAGTACAGGAGACCGTGTAAGAGTTACTACAATACCAGACCCAAACAAGTTTTTAAAGTCTGAGCACAATTAGACGAAACCTCCCTATTATTACTAACCAAAGACAATTAAACATTTCATATTTGGAACCTGAGGCTGTAAGACTTTTACAAAACTCAGTGCAAGAGTTGCCAACAGAATCTGAAATGGTGAACATCTCGCTTGAAGAAGCAATACAACAAGCAGATAAACATATGGCTAATGCAGATGAACTAATAGCATGAAACTGAAACAAGTTTTAATGAGGAGACAGCATTAAAAACAATTGACGATTCTCCATTGCCTATGCGTGAAATCATGGGTCTTATTGCTGCTCTACAGACAATAAGGGGTGAACTAGCAAACAATGTGACAAAACGTGGTGAGCTGGATAGAGAAATAGAAGAAGAAAAAAAAAAATGAATTAGCCCGTGTGCAGATGATGACAATTTAGGGCAAGAGGCTAAAGCTAGAATACAGCAAAAGATACAAGATTTAATGCTAGAAAGATCAGCCAGATTAGGATTATTGTCTAGTAATAGAGCACAGCTAGCATCACAAACAAACAGAATCAGAGAAACTATGAACAAAATACTTTATGAAAACACTACATCAGTATATAGAAAGCATAAGGACTCTGTTCAGAGAACAGGGGATTACAGTAGTTAGTATAATAACAGCCATTGGGTTTGCTATCTCAACACTCGTTTATGCATTAACTGGCAGCACACCGACGGGGCCACTAGTTCCTCCAGCGCCTCCTACAGAGCGCGGTAAAAGTTGGATTAAAAGCAATTACGCCACCTGTCAAATTGTGTTTTTAAATTGTTAGCTGCCAAAGCACTACCTGGTATATTGGGTAGTGCTGTTAGTTGGGTTTTGTCTACTATAGGTAAAGTAGCTGGTTATATGGCTGACCATCTGTGGACATTGGGGACGTTGGCTGCTGGTTTAATATTTAGAGAAATAAAGTATAGCCAACCCAGTAAAAGTTAAAAACACAAACAAGAGCTGTCTTTTCACTAGTGTGTTTGTCAGGGTGGGTATGTTAACAGGTGCAGTGGGCTGCTTTCTGGCGGTGGGTTGCTTTCTGTAACTGGCGGTGGTGGGTGGTGGTTGTTCAGAGCTAGATATTTTTTTAATGGCCGGTGCAGGCCTTGTGTCTAAGCCTTTATTATGTCCTAAGTTTTGGTCATCTCCAGCTATGAGGACTTCATTATTATCATTTTGTATCATGCCAATTTGTAGTCTAAGGTCAGAGGCTAGCATATATAATCCATGACCCACAACAAAGTCAACCTTTGACCTAGCACATGCAAGAACGTCTTGGTATGTTTTTATGCTAGAAGGCAAATCAACGGCAGAGTTAATAGCATCTTCTAAATTATCCAAATATTGTTTTCTTGCAATCAAATAAGTCACATAACAATACCAGAAGCTTATTACAACTTTTGTTCTTTAAAAGAAGTATTTACCGAATTTGGCATATTGCTAAGAATTAAAGAAGCAGACCTCAGAATTACTATGCATTTTCCACTAGAAGAAAAAAAAGGACTACACTTTTCCTAGAGACCTTGCTCAAATCTTAGGCTTCTACAATAGTAACAGAGCTTATTGTATTAGAGCAAGGGATGGTATCCATGAACATGAAGGTAATAAACCGTCTGATTTTCTCATGAACCCAGTGTTGTTTGTCCATTTACACATTTACAAGAATTAAAAACTGATTTATTTGATGGTTGTCCATCTACAGTTCTGAGGGCACCACCATCAACTAAGGTGGGTAATTGCGATGATTTAATTAAACGCATTTGGTGAAAACAGACAATCTAAACAACTGATTGGTGGATGGTTAAAATACATTGTGTTTAAAAATAACTAACCAAGACGGAAAACTGGTTGTTTGTTCTGCTTGAAATAAAAGAGGTAAGTAAATCTAATTCTGGGCCATTCTAGCAAACTCGATTTCATCATCCGATTACATTGTTTTAATAAATGTTTGGGGTTACATTTGCACATTTTTATAATGATTCTATAAATAGATGTATGCCAGAGAGAAGGTCAATATGCGTGCTCAACCTTGCCGTATGTTTTGTTGTTGTTTGTTGTTGTTTTTCCCTGTAAACTCTCTTTAGCATCATTTACTTGCTTACTTGCCAGTGTGCTTTGACCTTCTCTTGAAGGCTTTGTGGTGAAAGCTTGAATATTAAAGTTGTCCCTGTGGGAAAAGACATTCAACTAGTTTTAGTATTCATTTTATTCAAATCATCCTGTTGACGTCGTCGTTTAGTTGAGGTGCGGTGTGAGTTTTAGTGAGAATTTTACCTGTGAAAAAAAAAATGTATATATTCATATATATGTACATTTATTTGTATATATATATATATATATATATATATATATATATATATATATATATATATATATATCGTGGTAGACTATCGATTTCGATAATGTCACTGTGCAGACCTTCTCCCATGGGAACGAGTGTGGCTGGAGAGACCGATTCTCGAGGCACACACCCGTGGCAGTAGGGGCAATTGAACGTGGCTAATGTGGGAAGGGAGGACACCGAAGGCTTTGTGGCGAAAGCTTGAATATTAAAGTTGTCCCTGTATGTGTGTGTGTGTGTGTGTGTGTGTGTGTGTGTGTGTGTACGCGCACGATCGCGCGCGTGCGTGCGTGCATGCGTGCATGTACCTGTAAATACAATGTATTAAGGTACATTGTAAATAGAATAGTCCGACATTTGACCAACTTGTACAAAAAGTAACGTTTAAAAAAAAACAGCATGTCACTCCTTGCAGGCATAAATAGAGCACTCTAGTCGACGGTCTGTTGCAATATTTAAATGGATATACTAAGGTCTCATGGCATGAAGCACCAGACACGAAAAATGGGCATCATTTATGTCCACACACACACACACACACACACATGCACGCACGCACACACACGCGCGCACGTACACACACACGCGCGCACACACACACACACACACACACACACACACACACACACACACACACACACACACACACGCACACACACACGCGCGCACGCATGCACGCACGCACGCTCGCGATCGCGCGCATACACACACACACACACACACACACACACACACACACACACACACACACACACACACACACACACACACACACACACACACACACACACACACACACACACACACACACACACACACACACACACACACACACACACACACACACACACGCACACGTCATCATCATCGTCATCATCATCATCATCGTCATCGTCATCGTCGTCGTCGTCGTCGTCGTCATCTTCATCATCATCCGTAAGAGAATAGACACAGAATCCTTCATTAGCAAATAAGAAATGCGAAGAGGAATGGGGGAGGGGTGGAGGGGGAGAGGGGGAGGGCGGGGGGGAGGGGGGGGGGGGGGGGGGGGTAAAAATGCAGGTTAACCATTCTTTTGTCATTACATCAACGACTTATAAATATTAAAAAGAAAGATGGAGGGTCTCTCTCTCTCTCTCTCTCTCTCTCTCTCTCTCTCTCTCTCTCTCTCTCTCTCTCTGTCTGTCTGTCTGTCTCTCTCTCTCTCTCTCTCTCTCTCTCTCTCTCTCTCTCTCTCTCTCTCTCTCTCTCTCTCTCTCAGATCAGCCACCTTCATATCACTCGCTAGACAAACAAAAGAGATCGTAGGATTGAAATGAAACAATAAGGAATGCGTTCCCCTAGTTGTGAAAGAGAAAGTATCCAATAAATGTAAAAGAAATCATGCAAAGAAGAGATTAATGTGGATACGTTTTTTTACCGACTATATAATGGTCTCCTTGCTTCAAGCTTTAAATGATACTCGGTGAACAAATGTCCGGAAATGGTGAACACATTGCACAAAAAATTCGGCATTCTTTAGCAAATCGGTTTGATTCGACTTGAAAGGATCATACACTATCGAAGAATACTGTTGAACGGAATGAAATTTTCTCGTCTGGCAAGAACGCCTTTACTGGGTGCTATAACTTACCCTTCCAAACAGAGAGCTGCTGGCAATCAAACGTGTGACACATAAAAGACAGTTCATTTAATTAGACCCAAAACCAGCAATCCCTTCTCTGACTTCGAGCTGATGAAGAGCAAGAAACGACGGATTTCCCTGCAGGAACGTTGCTTATTCCATAGCGTTCCCCTTGAGGATCGCCTTCTCCATCCTCCTTAATTAGCGCTGTCTTTTAGCTTTAGAGCGAATGATGTTCATGAACGTACTACGGGTAGGGAAGAGAAGAGAGGAATCAGAGAGAGCTAGAACAAGACCCGAGTAGCTGCAGTTCTATGGACAGCCCGCGGGTGTTGCACAGACCGTTGTACGTGGGAAGTTAGGCGGTCTTCACGTGGCCTGGAAGTGTGGGCCCACTATATTATGCTACTTGTGTGGCAGAAGATGGTACACAACTGGCCGATTGACTTCATCTGCTTTGCCGATGGGATCGATATTTTTGTGGGTTGATAGCTTGGAGAGGGGGACTAGGGACAGGGCGAAGATCGATGGCAGGGGATAGAAGAGGGAGGAGAGAAAAAGGAAATATTACATGGTGATTGTGCATTCCAAATGTGTACCCGAAACTTGACTTTTGGCGAGCATGAAAAAGTCCTTACTGAAATAGAATGATCACGTAACAGAAGTAATCAACAAAAATTCGCCACTGCTACTCTCTTATGTTGGAATCAGTTTTTATCGTTGTGAAGTGTCTGCCTTTAACTTTTCAAACATTTCTTGGGTACTTTAAACAACGCTTGATTCGGCTGGCCTAAACTGGATGTGAAAAAAACAGACTCTGAGAGAAAAAAAGAAGTAAAGTTGAAGAATAAACAATAAAACAGGCCAGACGTCATAAGACCACGACGAAATGCTGGTGCCATACCTTGTTTGTGCTTCTTCAGCGGATACATGCGCGGAGAGATAGAACTCTGCTGCCCCACATGCCTTCATTTTTGTCCACGGTATTATGCTTTTGCCCCAGAATTTCTTCGTTTCATGGCCTCAGGAACGCGCGCGCACACACACACACACACACACACACACACACACACACACACACACACACACGCACACGCACGCACACACACACACACACACACACGCCCCATTTAAAGTAGTTACTTGTGTGGATTCGATGTCTGTTCTGCAAACCGTGAAATTTTCCAAATACCGTTCCGAACGACTTTCTTGTAAATGAAATATGCCATCTTATTCATGTTTTGATATGTAATGGAACTGATGTCAACTTCTTTTGGATTCCATCGCATTGTGGTCTTTGGGGTAAAGAGGTAGCTGATAGATGCGCAAAGGGAGGAGCCAGAAATGAAAAGTGTGCTACGGTATTGAATATATCCTTTTTATACTTAAGCCAGTCAATCATTAAAGCAAACCGTCTGGTGCCAATTCAGAAAACACTACAAGAATACGTTGCTTTCTGTGGCTGATAAAAATATTCATTTAATCAATTATGAACATGGAAACAGCATTCCTCATTTACAAGTGAAAAATATGTACCAATACAGAAAATTCATTTCAATATTTCATGGATTAAAACTTGATGATCTAAAATCTAAATATACAAACGAAGCAAAATGTATTGTGTGGAGAACGAAGAATAACCTGCAAGCATCAGCAGTTTGACTGTTTACCTCTTGAAGCTCATTTATCACCATATCAGGCATGTCTTTGTTTTGATGTCTTTTCAGGTTTAAAGTTTTCCTTCAATGTTGTTTTTTCTTTTTTTCTTTCATTGTAGTCCAGTTAAGCATATACTTTAAGATGATTTGCAGGTATATTGTAAAGATGTTTAGAGGGACATTTATATGCATTTAGATAGCCACAGTATGCATACACTTACATAGTCACAGACATCTATGCATATCTCTCTCTCTCTCTCTCTCTCTCTCTCTCCTCTCTCTCTCTCTCTCTCTCTCTCTCCGTCCGTCTAATATCACATATGTGAAAAGACGTAAAACTGCAGTGACTCTTTTACCTTGTTTTGTTTGTCAGTTTATTTTCGTTTTCTTTAACACTTGAGGCACATCTTTTTGTAAATCTAGTCTTGAAAGAATTATTCTTACTTTGTAAATAACCTGTTTAGAAAGTCTGCATTGCTTAAAAAAAAAAACTCCTTCAGTACCCTTTGTACATAATTTGTGTCGATCTTATTGCTCAGGCAACGCCAACAACCAATCAGTCGGACAAAACAAAAGCGATATTTTCCCTTTTAATCAGTAACTCAACTTACTATATTTCCTTTTTTCCCCCCTTTTCTTTTTTCTCCTTCAGTGGGGACAGTCTCTACTGCTCAGTTCGATGGTCGTAATATTGTTAGTCGGTGTTTAAGCTCTAGTCGGAGTCACCAGTGTCAGACTTTAACTCTAGCAATGTCGACAACAAAACAAAACAAACCAAAACAAAACAAAACAAAATTAGAGAGGCTGACCATTTAGAAACAACTGATCCAGTTCCTTTTTGTTTGACGCTGTGAGTATTGGTCAGTAAAGCAGAGCCGAAACAGCACAGCAGCAAACTCAGGTTACTTTTTTGAATACTTCGTTTTCCAAGCATTCAGATGTAAACTCGAAACGACGACAACCATGTTTCTCAATGACAAAGGACAAGTTTCCTGTTTCAATCAGCATGCACTGAATTGCAAGAATTTAACGAAATATTTGGGGACAAGGACGAGGCTAACTATTCTGAAACATACATTAAAACTAGATTAGCTTCTGTGTATTTGAAATCCAATCCACCTTCGTACAAGCAATGCAAACGTGGTCTATAGGGGCTTAAGACCCCAGAAAGGAACTCTCTTCTGACTATGGCTCATAATACACCTTCAATAGTGACCATCCTCTGACGGACGGATGAGGTGGTCAACGGGTCCTCTCTTGCATCACTCAAAGAAGAAAGGGAGCTTACTCCCCGACATCCGTTTCTCGAAGACAGCGTCAAGTTGTTCGCTCTGTGCCACTGTGAACCAGTTCTTCCAGTCGCCGATCACCCCTGTAGATTGACCACATCCATTTCAGTAGAGCACTTCCCCATCATTGTCTGTCTCTCTGTGCCTGTCTGTCTTTGACTGTCTCTCTGTGCCTGTCTGTCTCTGACCGTATCTCTGTTTCTCTCTCTGTGTACACACACACACACACACACACACACACACACACACACACACACACACACACGCACGCACGCACGCACGCACGCACGCACGCACGCACGCACGCACGCACGCACGCACACACACACACACACACACACGCACGCACACACACACACGCACGCACACAATCATGCACACACGCACGCATACACACACGATGCACGCACACACACGCACGCACGGACGCACGCACGCACTCAAACGCACACGCACGCACACACTTGACGCACGCTACACACACACACACGCGCACACACACACACACACACACACACACACACACACACACACACACACACACACACACACGCACGCACGCACGTCCACTTCATTTTCTGTGATCGTAACATCTTAACGTTCAAGGGAGTCTTGGTCCTACGGATATGACAGTTTACACTTTGTTGTAGCGCTGTATGTGCGGACATGCAGGGTCACCGGTGCCCGTCTGGTTTGTGCAAACAACGTACCCGGTCAAGAGAGCGTTCCCCCCCCCCCCCCCTTAAATGCCATGCCTGCCAGTCAGCAGAACTGTGTTCCCATCCTGTCACTCAGCACTCTTGTTCCTGTCTCTCATGGTCTCTCTTTCTCCCCCTGTACTGCTTTTCCTCTGTCTCTCTGTCCTCACCGTCTTCTGCACCTCTTCGCTCTCCACTTCTTCCCCTACCTCCTTACTCCTCCCGTTTCTCCCCTCTTCATTTGTTCCCTTGCCGTGTAGACCAGGTCTTTGAATCTGCCTGTCTGTTTTGGGAGGTCCTATGTTGTCCCAGATCATTTCTTTTCTCGTGTCCTTAGTTCCCCAGGTTCCTACTCCCTCCAGCTTCTCCCTTTCACAGATGTATGATTCCTCCGATTCTGCGCCCAGGTCTATGTCCACCCCGATATAATTGCATCCAGGTCTGTGTTTACCTGCCCTCTACCGCGTTTAAGTATTACGTAACCCCAAAAAGGTCAGTATATAAAAGATTGAGGTTAAAAGTATATCAAAGATTGACGTTAAAAAGTATATCAAAGACTGAGGTTAAAAGTATATAAAAGACTGAGGTTAAAAGTATATAAAAGACTGAGGTTAAAAGTACATAAGAGATTGAAGTTAAAAGTATATAGAAAATTGAGGATAGAAGTGTATATAAAAAAAATTGAGGTTAAAAACATATGAAAGATTCAGCTTAAAAGTCAACAAACAGACCGGGCTGTTGTTACCCAGAGAAATGTTAAATGTCGAGTGACTCCAGCGGATCACTCTGACCCCGATCAACATCACAGGTCAAGTAAACCAGAACTGGTCAATTTGACCCTGAGCAAATTGA
>JADBJO010000322.1:140000-145000 GCA_016801955.1 Conus betulinus | reverse complement strand
CCCCGAAAAAAGGATGTTCCAGCTACAAAATGCTGGAAATGCATGTTCATTCTGGTAGGGGAAAAAAACTGAGCTACGTGAGAAAGAGTGGACTTGTGCGCTCACGGCTTGCAATATGTATGAGAGATGCAGAATGTGGGGAATGCTTTTGTTCATACATCTGTTCAAACAACGACTGAAGGATTCGTGCCATCAAGACAGGCATTCATCGATTGTATTATACCCTGACTCTAGTTTGTATCATCAGAGTCTGATGTAGCCGGTACGGTAATCGGTCGTCTGCTTGTGAATATCGCAGTGTTTTGTGTCTGTGTAGATGCAGCCAGTTACCTCTGAATAGTATGTCACTTGACACAACAAATCATACAGTCATTTTGTAAGCAGTGTGAAGGACGTTGAATCAAAGATTTATGTCATTTCATATTGGTCTGCCCTAAATGTTCCACAGTTCGCAGAAAAATCATACCTTTGTACCATTATCGTTTTCCATCATATTTTGAGGTACAGTTATTATGTTTTGATATGTCAAATGAGTTGTTATCTAAAGTTGCGAAATATAAACTGAATCCTTAACATCGTGGAAATGAAACAACTGCGAATCAGCGATTCGGAAGGTAAACGTTTACCTACGATGCACATGAATTTTGCCGTTCACTTCTTGCTTGTTTGATTGCCATTCTGTTTTATTTTTCAACACTCACCTGTAGCATGCCACTCAATGTGGAGTTCAATTTTCCGCCTCATATGGGCCAGATGGCCAACAAAAAAAAAAAAAAAAAAAAAAAAACCATCCTCATCACCATTATTATTATTATTATTATTATTATTATTATATTATCACACCCACACCCCACCCACCCACAAGCACGCCACAGACGTATGCACGCACGCACCACGCACGCACATGCATGTGTGTGTGTGTGTGTGTGTGTGTGTGTGTGTGTGTGTGTGTGTGTGTGTGTGTGTGTGTTTTCCATCCACAAACACTCACAGCCACAGTCCATCATGAGGTCAAAGAACTGGGGCCAGGTCCCCTCATAGGATGGCAATATTTTCATGCCGTGTTTGAAGTTGTAGTAAGACACCCAGGCGTCTTTGGGGTTCCGGTAGGAATAGATGACCTTTACCTGCTTCTCCTTCACCTGTTGGGGCAGATGCCTAAATCTGCCGGACATGAAAAGATCAATTTGTCCACATTACATTCACTCCATTTCACTCCATATGCCATTACACATGCGACTCAACACTAGCCCATGACCACAGTGTCCGAGCCATCGTTAATTGAAGCCCTAAAGCGCGCTTCCAACATCAAATCATGGCACAGCGCAACTCACGCTAGTGTGTGCTTCATAATACTCTACCATAGCAAGTCGGTGTCACATCAAAACCGATGACACATCAATCTCTGCATTGATATGCCCCATCCCACAAAGCACTTGATGCCATGCACCTTATCATATTCCACACCAATAACATCTCATCATACTCCTCACCATTAACACATTATCATATTCCACACCATTAACACCTCATCATACTCCACACCAATAACACTTCATCATCCTCCACACCAACAATACCTTACCATACTCCATACCCACAACACCTCCCATACTTCCCACCACACCGTACACTAAAGCACCCCACAGCAGTCCATATCAGAGTACTACCCATCTCACACAGGCCTACGCCTTAAACTTTCTATTTAAATCAGTATGTACAGATAACACCATTCCACTAAAGTCTACACAACAGCATGCCCCACCGCATTCTAGTGTACATATCTTAAAGCCTCATCAGCCAAATTCAGAACACACCATAGCCCATACCAATTTATACCTCCTAATAACCCCCCCCCCCCCCCCCCCCCCCCCCCCTTCTAAACCATTCCATATCACGTAGTAGCCCACTTCATCCCTGTCTATACCTGTTATGTTCCCACCACAACGATCTATGCTCACCGAAACCCATCCCATGCCTATCCCTACCCGAGATACCCTGTTCTATACCAATGCACTGGAATCAATGCCCATCCCTCGTAGGTCCAAACACCGGGATTACCAAGACTCTTGGCCATCATCTTTGATGTGGATGTCACGACTAATTATTGCCCCACATTACTCATATCATAAATGAAATCTTTATGTCTGGCTCTTTCCAGTATGGTTTCCTGCACTACGGCTGACCATTCTACCTTTCTTAAAAAAAACAAACAAACAAACAAACTAAGGCTCTGATTGCCAGACGACTCTTAAAGAATTCCTCACTAAACCCGAATTGTCTGACAAACAACAGAACTGTTGGAACCTGTCGTTCCTGTCAAAAAGAAGCGAGAAAACAAATATTTCACAGCTGCTTGCCAGATTGAACATACTGTCAATCCTCACCAGGCAGCTTACAGATCTGCACATGGTACAGACAGCTTTTTAAAAGACCATTAGCAATTCACTGACAGCTAGGACAAAGACAAATCCTTGTTGTTGCTCTCCTTTGTCAACCTTTCAGCGTCCTGCAATACGGCTGACCATTCTACCTCCCCCCCCCCACCAAAAAAAAAAAAAAAAAAAAAAAAAAAAAAAAAAAAAACAGCTCTCCTTTCGTATTTTTGACACAGCTCTGTCCTGCTTTCTTCCTGACTGACCGTTCCCAGATTGTTTACGTCAATGCACACTGTTCTTGGTCATCTCCTCAGACTTACGGTGTCCTCTAGGATTCTGTCTGGGACCCATTCTATGCGCAATGTATGCTATGCCTGTGTCTGAGGTCATCAGTCGTCACCTAAATCTATAGGATAATTATACTGCTGTTGCGACTGCTTTCCATTACAAAAATCGTCCACAAGCCTTTTTCCTGACTGCTGTTGACACTCACTGGCGTCTTATATTTACGAGGTAGTCTATCTTGAACTACACGTAATTAGTTCTCTGTCCAACCCTCCCTCTGCAGAGGCAACAATGAGTATGCTCAACTCTTCACCATTCCCAGTATAGATCATTGTAAGTCTCCTCCATCTGACATTCCAAAGTATGTTCTTAGAAGGCTTACGACATTCCAGAACAACGCTGCTCAAAAATAATAATCCTCCCTCAATACCTTACGATACACACACCGAACTGTACCATACCACTTCAAACAAAAATCATGCCATCCCATAACAAACCCTATGCAGCTCTACCTTACCCTAGCCTCGCCTGACCAAACCTAACCAAATCTTACCTTTATGAATCAAACCCAGCCTAATCTAACCTTACCCACCATATCATATGGCAACTACATCTTTACCTGTTGATATGAGTGGCACAAAGTCGTGGAGTCTCAGGCCGAGGAAGCATGTCTAAATTACAGATATCTATGTGATCTTTGTACATGGTTCCCACATAGTCTGTGGTATTGTTCATCAGCATTAGGAGGATCTGGTGAAGCCAAAATGTCCCTGCAAATTAACACAACGTAAGCCTCCAAGGGACATAAACGACAATACAAAACGAAAATTAAACGTTTCCAAATTAAAAATCTTTAAATCTATACAGATGGGGAATGATAGGAGACGCTCTGTCAACTCACTTACAAAAGTAATAACATCTATGAGGATGTACAGATCATGCCTTTGGAGAGTGGATGGCATTTTGCAAATGGCCATGCCACCAACATAAAAGGTTAGATTTTCTTTTGTCAAAAGTTTCATTGAATCTGGGATAAAAAGAATAGATAGATAGATAGAGAGATAGAGAGAGATAGATAGATAGATAGATAGATAGACAGACAGACAGATAGTTTTACTTTTGTCAAAAGTTTAAATAAGTGAATACGGGTTTTTAAAAATAGATCGAAAGATGGATGGATGGATAGATGGATGATGGGTGGGTGGGTGGATGGATAAATGGTTAGATAGATAGATAGATAGATAGATAGATAGATAGATAGATAGATAGATAGATAGATAGATAGATAGACACAGACAGATACATGACTTACATGGTCTACATCACGATAATACTGAACACACTATTGCTTATCATCAGAAAAATTATCAACCAGCCTTTTCTCATGACTCTGTTCTGATAAACAACTCCTCTTTTGACACTCTCGGCGTCCCTGAGGACTCAGGTCAAACTTTGTCAAAGTCTAAGATTTACAAGGTAGCCTATCATGAACTACACACAATGAATTGATGCTCGAAAATATGACACTGTGGGGAGATGGGCGAGTGACGACTGCAGCAGGTGTAAGATGGCCCGGGGAGTCTAAATGATGAACCTTGCGTTGAAGCGACCAGGGACCGTACTACATGTTGTCGTAATGGGAAGTGTGCCTACTACCTCGTTGTAAGCTCGAAGGTCCTTTACTTGCAGATCCATACGTCGAGAGTAACCTTTAATCTCGTGGTTTGCAGTGGGTGAGGTGGTGTGAGTAATATACAATGAGGATAGGGTAAGCATTCGCTATGGGTTAGATCAAAACAAAGCCATTGGACACGTTCAATGATCACGAATTTCACGCAAAGTTAAGATTTCGTCGTCACAACATCTTCCAGCTGACAGACACTCTCCGAGAAGACATTGAATTTGATTTGCACAGACTGAAAACACAGAATTCGGCCCCTACCTGCTCTACAAGTGTGTCTATAGCTCGCAAGTTCGTCTGCTACTATAGCTGGCTAAGCTCTTGGTGTGTGTGTGTGTGTGTGTGTGTGTGTGTGCGCGTGGGTGACTAAATCTGTCTCATCATGCCTGTGTGTGTCACTGTAACTTTGTGTCAGTGTGTGTGTGTGTGTGTGTGTGTGTGTGTGTGAGTGTGACTTCATCATGTTTATGGCGTTTTAATAGTTTTATCAAATTTGTTTTAGTTAAGCTGCTTTTTCAGTCTATATGTGTATCTGTGTCAGCGTGTTTGTGGGCATGCGCAGAAGGTTGGCGGTTATTCAAGACATGCGCAGAAGGAGGGAATCCCTCTTTGTATCTGACCTTCACCCTTTACTTTCTAGATACTTCGTAGGTAGT
>JADBJO010000322.1:90000-135000 GCA_016801955.1 Conus betulinus | reverse complement strand
ATCATTGTTGTTTCTTAGTACCTACCTTGTGGAAAGACATGTCATCATTGTTGTTTGTTAGTACCCTGTGGAAAGACATGTTGCCATTGTTGTTTTAGTACTCTGCAGAAAGACATGTTATCATTGTTGTTTGTTAGCACCCTATGGAAAGAGATATTATCATTGTTGTTTGTTAGTTTCCTGAGGGAAGACATATTATCATTGTTGTTTACTAGTACCCTGTGGAAAAAAACATGTTATCCTTGTTGTTTTTTGTACCGTGTGGAAAGACATGTTATCTTTGTTGTTTTTAGTACCCTGCAGAAGGACATGTTATCATTGTTATGTTTTAGTACCCTGTGGAAAGACAAGTTATCATTGTTGTTTTCGTATCCTGCGAGAAAACATGTTATAATTGTTGTTTGTCAGTATCCTGTGGGAAGACATGCTATCACTGTTGTTTGTCAGTACCCTTTGGAAGACATGTTATCACTGTTGTTTGTCAGTACCCCTTGGAAGACATGTTATCACTGTTGTTTGTCAGTACCCTGTGGGAGACATGTTATCACTGTTGTTTGTCAGTACCCTTTGGAAGACATGTTATCACTGTTGTTTGTCAGTACCCTTTGGAAGACATGTTATCACTATTGTTTGTCAGTACCCTGTGGGAAGACATGTTATCACTGTTGTTTGTCAGTACCCTTTGGAAGACATGTTATCACTGTTGTTTGTCAGTACCCTTTGGAAGACATGTTATCACTGTTGTTTGTCAGTACCCTTTGGAAGACATGTTGTCACTGTTGTTTGTCAGTACCCTTTGGAAGACATGTTGTCACTGTTGTTTGTCAGTACCCTTTGGAAGACATGTTATCACTGTTGTTTGTCAGTACCCTTTGCAAGACATGTTATCACTGTTGTTTGTCAGTACCCTTTGCAAGACATGTTATCACTGTTGTTTTTAGTACCCTGTGGGAAGACATGTTATCACTGCTGTTAGTTAGCACCCCTGGACAGACATAACGTCATTGTTGTTAGGTGATATCCAGAGGACAGACATGTTATTACTGTTGTTAGTACCTACTACTGAAAGACATGATATCATTGTCACTGGGTCATATCCAGTGGACAGACATGTTACTGTTGCTGTTAGTAAGTACCCTGTGGTCAGACATGATATCGTTGTTGTTACTAAGTACCCTACAGAAAGACATGATATCATTGTTATTGGGTCATATCCAGTGGACAGACATGTTATTATTGCTGTTACTAAGTACCCTACAGAAAGACATGATATCATTGTTATTGGGTCATATCCAGTGGACAGACATGTTATTGTTGCTGTTACTAAGTACCCTACAGAAAGACATACATGATATCATTGTTATTGGGTCATATCCAGTGGACAGACATGTTATTAGTGTAGTTAGTAAGTTCCCTGTGGTCAGTCATGATATATCATTGCTATTGGGTCATATCCAGTGGACAGACATGCTATTATTGTTATTAGTTAGTACTGTGCAGAAAGACATGACATCGTTGTTGTTAATCAATACCCTGTGGATAGTCAGGCTACCATTTGTTGGTAGTTAGCACACCGCCGTGAGAAAGGTGATTCCTGGAGACAAAAGATTTTTTTTTAATTACCAGACAGGACCATTGTCCAAAGCTAGTACCCTGTTAACAGACATGTAATCGTCATTATTTGTTAACATTTTTTTTTTATAACATACCTATACTATTTCAGTATCGTTCTTAGGAAAAATCACAGGGAGTAAGCATCATCATGGTGGCTACTCCATTAATTAATATCCTGATCAGTTATTACAATGAGCAAACTTTACTATAATCTCTATTCGGTTTCGCTATTTCAAAAACGTGAAGTTACAGAGAGAGCAAACTTCGTTGTAAATGTCTATTCAGTGCTTTACACCACACAATGCAAACGGCACTGCGCTATGTCTATTTGTGTACATTGTCATTTTGAATGGACGGTACATGGAACAAAAGTCATTGCACTTGCCTCGTGAAGTTCATTGTACTTATGAACATGACAGGTAACCCAATGTCATCGTCTGTAGGTTTTTGAATCGCTTTGAACACAGGCGGATAGATGGGACATCTGCAATCCTACTTGCGTTTGATGTCACATAAATAGATGGATTGATAGGTAGAAAAAGATACAGAGATAGATTGATAGATAGATAAGTAGACTGACAGATCGATAGATTCATAGACAGGTAAACAAGCACACACACACACACACACACACACACACACACACAGACACAGAGAGAGAGAGGAGAGAGAGAGAGAGAGAGAGAGAGAGAGAGAGAGGAGAGAGAGAGAGAGAGAGAGAGAGAGAGAGAGAGAGAGAGAGAGAGAGAGAGAGAGAGAGATTAGCTTGGAGACCGCTATCTACTTAAATCCCTGACTGCACCAGTACAGACAGACACCGATCACCAGTTGTTCCAGGACAATGAACGATTGCTGTTTCAACGGACATGGACTTAAATCGGAGTTTCAACGGCAGATTACTCACTCTCACAGTAGATATCATGATCCTAAATGTTGCCGGCACGATGATCGAGAGCACCACAGCAGCCTCTGATCTAGCCTGCTGAGATCGCCACTTTAACGCGGTTTGTGTTCAGCTCACGGGAAAGACCTTTTTTTTCAGGCGGAAAAGGTTAATCATAATAAACCCAGTGTCGTCTTCCTGTGTGAAATAATCATGTGACAAGAATGTCATACATAGCATATCACATAACATTGCATCATGCGACTGGCCCTTTAACTATTCTGCACTATTTGATTGACTCTGGGTGACACCTAATTGAGCAAGCCAGGGACTTTGTTCACATTTATCGTTGGAACATGTTCTCTTGCCATGTGTGCACTGTCCATCATCCATTTGCAGCACAACCAGTGTCTGGTCATGGAGATTACTGACCGATATTTTCTTCAAGATCCTGAGTGCCTAGGACACCAGCACGATCTGTCTTCAAACTTCAGTACCCTGTCTCCTGTATTGACTGTATGAAAAAACGACAGGCCCTTGTCCTTAGTTCCCGCATTTCAAATGTTTTCATGACAAACCTTGGTATCCATGTGTCTTTCTCTCGTCAATGTGATTTTCGCTGTTCCTCTGTGACTTTATAACTTCCTCATGCTCAACTAAGATAACCTGCTGCTTGTTGACTGCCTTCAGGTAGTTCCATAAAACTTGTGGTGTTTTGTGTGTGTGTGTGTGTGTGTGTGTGTGTGTGTGTGTGTGTGTGTGTGTGTGTGTGCGTGCACATGTTATCACTGTGTGCGTGCACACACACACACACACACACACACACACACACACAGAGAGAGAGAGAGAGAGAGAGAGAGAGAGAGAGAGAGAGAGGTCTAGAGAGAGAGAGAGAGAGAGGGAGAGATGTTTTCAGAATAGGAAGATAGAAATCTGCTAAACCAATGTCTACTTTCAAAGTGCCATGTCATATACACAGGCTGCAAATTATCAGAAACTCGGCACCCCGATCATTTCAAAAGACAAATGGTCTCACAACACAAGTCACAGGTGCTCTGAGTGTCTACGCTGTGTCCTGCAGAGCCACACTGGCTGCGACTCGAGCAACTGGTTCCGCGTCGGCCGCTGAAGAAAAAAAAACACACTCAGGTTTTTATGTCGCATAAACCAACCCAGCAGCACTTGCGGTAATGAAGGGGAAAATAGGTCATGCAGCCGCACGTGATTTGCGAATTAATGCACAAAAGCGTGTGGCAACGAATCATCAAACAAATGAGCTAATATATATCAAAGAGGACTGGCGTCGTCGACAGGATTAATTTAGACAAAAGCCAAAGCAAAAGCTCGGTGGAGGTGTTATCAGGGTGACCCAATGTAAGAATACATAGTCAGATTAACCACTGTGGTACAATGGTCATTATAGCCAACTCGTATGCTTGAAAGCCGTTGGTTTCATTTCCACGAAAGGCAGTCCTTTGTTTCGATCTTTCCCTCGGCGGACTTCTAGCCAGATTTGTGTCAGTTACGGGATCGAATCGGAAGACCGGAAGACTAGAACTACATGTATTCAAGTTTCATCCACTACATGAACATGCATCAGAGAGTTGTGGTCGATTTTTTTTTTTTCACCTACTCAGCAGGTGTCGCTATCTCTAGGACTGGAGAACATAGGAATATGTTACGAGAGGATGTAAGAGTGCATCCGCGTCAAGAATTGTGCCCAGGTTTATGGTCGTTTGATATGTTCGCATGGGAAACGGCTACGTCGATGGAAATAATTAATCACCTTTGCAAGATTTAGAAAAGAAAAAGGCTTTTCAAGTCACATTTACCGTTTTGTACCTTTGCCCATCTAGTCACTGAATCTGTGCGCACTTAGAGTGTCATGAACACATAACACAAGATGATTGAGTTCCTGTGCGACTTATTCAACCTGATGGTCAGTTGATTTTTGTGTCCCCATATTCCTCAACGTTTGTAAATAAAGGTGTACTTTGTTGTCTGCAAGCTGAACACCAACCACAGGATTTACAAAGAACTCTTACAAGCTACTGCACTTACCTTGTCCCGAGAAAGTCAGTGCTCTACCGTGTAACAGACCCCCTTCCAAGACGTCTTCTCACACCTGAGTGGGACTCCTCCACGTCACCTTCATCATCCCCATCCTCAGTGATCTTCAGTTTTAACAAGCGTGATTCTTCGGCCTTTAGTGCCATGCCCTGGAGGTGATCTCAGCAATCATCCTCCAAGTCGCTGGTATTGGTTAGTTCCTGGAGACTGTCGTTCGACTGACGTCTAGAGGGGGATGGTTACTCACGCTAGTTTTGTAACTAAGCAGCTACTGTCATCAGTAGGGGGAGCTTAGTGGCGTCGTGGGCATGTTGGATTAGAACAGGTACTACCCAAACAACAACCCAGTGACTCGGCGGTGTTGCAAAGTGTCCTCTTGTGGGTTGCCTCGTGCCTAACTGAAATCAGTTTTGACAGGACTCACCAGGGTGTGGGATGTGTATGGTGGACTGAACAGATGGGACAAATGCTATTGGTATGACAAGGAAGACGAGGAGAGATAAAGAAAAAAAAAAACCCTGAGAGGTAATGATAGAAAACATGTGAAGAAGCCAAAGCAATAGTGATGCCAAAATGAAGAAGCTGAGTGACAGGTAATGAAACTGCTGAACAGTCACGGCAGCACATCGTTATGGTAACAACAGCCAAGCGGTACGGCAGCAAGCAAACACAGTACTACGTGAATCAACGGAATGAGTGATAATCTGACTGGCTGATATTCGACTGGATGACTCAGGAGGGGAATGACTGGTGCACGCATGCAGTCCCTTCACACGGCTGTACCGAGGTAAACAGTCCATTGCGTAAACGTGAGCGTCGATTGACAAAACGTCCAGAACTTGGTCTCAAATCGAGGAAGAGTGCGTTATATAAGTATGGTAATAATGGTAATAATGATGATGATGATAATGATGATAGTCATAAGAATAACAACAACGACGACGACGACGACGACGACGACGACGACGACGATGACTTAACAAAATAAGAACAATCACGACAACAAAAAGCGATAATGATATTAATGATGATGATGATGATACAAGTAATAATCATTATAATAAAAATACTAATGATAACAAAATAATATTAATAATAATAGTAGTAGTAACGATAATAATAATAATAATAAAGAGGAGGAGGACGACGACGACGACGATGACGACGATAATCATCATAATCACACACACACACACACACACACACACACACACACACACACACACACACACACACACACACCAGCCTGAGAGTGACGGCAGCAAGCAACAACACACGCAGTAAAGAGGTGAGAGGTAATGACAGCATGAAGTAAACAGGTGAGAAGTAATGACAACACGAAGTAAACAGGTTAGAGGTAGTGTCGGCATGAAGTAAACAGGTGAGAGGTAATGACAGCATGAAGTAAACAGGTGAGAAGTAATGACAGCAGGAAGTGAACAGGTGAAAAGTAATGACAGCACGAAGTAAAAACAGATGAGAAGTATTAACAGCAGGAAGTGAACAGGTGAGAAGTAATGACAGCCCGAAGTGAACAGGTCAGAAGTAATGACAGCACGAAGTGAACAGGTGAGAGGTAACGACAGCATGAAGCGAACAGGTGAGAGGTAATGACAGCAGGAAATGAACAGGTGAGAAGTAATGACAGCACGGACGGAATGAACAGATAAGAGGTCACGACAGCACGAAGTGAACAGGTGAGAGGTCACGACAGCACGAAGTGAACAGGTAATGACAGCAGGAAGTGAACAGGTGAGAAGTAATGACAGCAGGATGTGTGAACAGGTGAGAAGTAATGACAGCACGATGTGAACAGGTCAGAGGTCATGACAGCAAGAAAGTGAACAGGCTGAGAGGTCACGACAGCAGGAAGTGAACAGGTGAGAAATGTGATGACACACGAAGTGAACAGGTGAGGTGAGAGTAAATGACAGCACGATGTGAACAGGTCAGAGGTCATGACAGCAAGAAGGTGAACAGGATGAGAGGTCACGACAGCAGGAAGTGAACAGTGAGAAATGGTGACAACACGAAGTGAACAGGTGAGAAGTAGTGACAGCACGAAGTGAACAGGTGAGAAGTAATGGCAGTACGAAGTGAACAGTGAACAGGTGAATGAAGTAATGACAGTACGAAGTGAATAGGTGAGAAGTAAGAAGAGACGACGATGTGAACAGGTCAGAGGTAATGACAGCAAGAAAGTGAACAGGCTGAGAGGTCACGACAGCAGGAAGTGAACAGGTGAGAGTTGATGACAGCACGAAGTGAAACAGGTCAGAAGTAGTGACAGCACGTAGTACACAGGTGAGAAGTAATGAGAGCAGGAAGTGAACAGGTGAGAAGTAATGACAGCACGAAGTGAACAGGCTGAGAGGCCACGACAGCAGGAAGTGAACAGGCTGAAAGGTCACGACAGCAGGAAGTGAACAGGCTGAAAGTTCACGACAGCATAATAGGGAAGAAACTTAGAGGAAAGTCAGTACACGTGCATGCGTACCAAGGGTCCACATCAACATTTATAGAGTTCGTTTAGTAGGACCACACTGCGTCATTATCAAGTTATGTTACAACTGGGCCGGGCTAACAGACGGGCAAGCAGCAGACAAAGACAGACGGGTGAAAACCTAACCACTGTAACAGAGTTGTAATTAGTTGCCTAGAACAAACGAGCGATCAAGAAAGCGCGCCAAGGATGAATAGGATATAAAGAGAGACTTGGGGCCAGAGTTTGCTATTGTCACCAATTTACAAGTAGCAATAGAGACTGTGAATGAAGATAAACTGTTCGATATGATTAAAACAAGATGCGAAGCATATAAACGTACTCCCAGTTTATCTTGTCCGGTATCGTTACGTTAAATTTTGAGGTAGGCCTACACTTTTGAAACTGATATTTTAGTCCTCACGGAGTTGAAGCCTGTGTACCTAACAAATTTCATTCAAATCGTACAATATGTCAAGAATAATACGGTTTTTAACGGTCAAATTTTGAAACACCATATGGAAATGCTATTTGAGTGTCATAACCTTTTTACATTAAAACCCACCAATATTTCAGAAATAACGGCAAAATAACGGTTTTAACGGTTATTTAACCGATGTACACTTTTGAAACTGGTATCTTAATCCTCACTGGGCTAAAGCCTATACATCTACCACATTTCATCCAGATCGGAGAATATGTCAAGAATAACGGTTTTTAACAGTCAGATTCGAAACACTATATGGAAGTGCCATTTGTGTGTGATAACCTTTCTATATACCAAATTTAATTAAAACCCACTAATATATGAAAATTAACGGCAAAATAACGATTTTAATGGTTATATAACCGATGTACACTTTTAAAAACTGGTATTTTAGTCCTCACTGGGCTAAAGCCTGTAAACATACCAAATTTCATCCAAATCGGACAATATGTCAGGAATAACGGTTTTTAACGGTTCCATTTTGAGACACTATATAGAAGCGTTATTTGTGTGTGATATATACACTAACTTTCATTGAAATCCACCTATAGATAAGAAATAACGACAAAATAACGGTTTATAAACGGTTGTTTAATCGATTTTCAGCGTTACATCATTTACGTATGGAAAGAGGCTCCGATTTGTCACAAGATCATCCAAACCGCTTAAAAATCGGCCAAGTACTTTCTGAAATATTCCATAAAGAAGAAAAACCGTTAAAGGCCGTTACAGCCGATAGTAACGGCGCTAACGGTAAATTAAAACATCGCTCATTATTCGTGACCAATAATGAACATGCCTACAAATTTTCAGAAAGATCGGCCAAGTACTTTCTGAGATATGCCATTAAGAAGCCGTTAGTAACGGCTATAACGTAAACTAAAACATCAGGCATCATCCGTGACGCATAACGGACATACCTGCTAATTTTCACACTGATCGGCCAAGTACTTTCGGAGATATTCCATAAAGAAGAAAAAAACCGTTACAGCCGTTAGTAACGGCTATAACGGTAAACTAAAACATAGGGCATTATTCGTGACCCATAATGAAGATACCTGCAATTTTCAGAAAGATCGGCCAAGTACTTTCTGAGATATTCCACAAAGAAGAAAAACCGTTACAGGCCGTTACAGCCGTTAGTAACGGCTATAACGGGGCAAAACTAAAACATCAGACATCATCCGTGACGCATAATGAACATAACTGCTAATTTTCACAAAGATCGGCCAAGTATTTTCTTAAATATGCCATAAAGAAGAAAAAAAAACCGTTACAGGCCGTTACAGCCGTTATCAACGGCTATAACGGTAAACTATAACATCGCTCATTATTCGTGACCCATAATGAACATACCTACAGAAAGATCGGCCTAGTAGTTTTGTCTGGAGCGAGTGGAACACATTTTGACCACAGATAAAAAGACAGACACACAAACAGCATTTTCTTCGTTCCCATTGTAAAGTACTACCTGTTCTATAAGAACGACCAAATTTTAAATATCAACAAACATCAGGTAATTTATAAGATGACAGAAGCGCTCCATTTCACGTCGCACGTACCTTAGTGACAAACACGAACAGAGAGAGAGAGAGAGAGAGAGAGAGAGAGAGAGAGAGAGAGGGGGCTGGGGTGGTGGGGGGAGAAAAAGGACGGCCGGAGCTGGGCGGGGAGCTGAGAGAACAGGTGCCGGTAGGCGTGCAGCTAGAAGTGCGATAAAAACAAACTAACGAACAAACACGTGCTGCCTCTTTTTTCACCAAGGTATTTCGCTATTCACACACGCGCGCACGCACGCACGCACGCACACACACACACACACACACACACACACACACACACACACACACACACACACACACACAGTGTATTACGAAATAGTTTACGAGCTCAGTTTATGGTTTCCTTTATACTGTTAATTGGGCTTATCAGCAACAAAGCTGCAGTAATTTCGAAGAACACGTGTAGGAAGAAAACTACGTGCTTTGCATGATTTATACGCTCTGCAATTCACCGAACTTCTAACTGGAAATTGTGGTTCTGATCTGGAAAACAAGCCAACAAGGACAGCGGCGAGATCATACGAATCAGCGGAATTGCATTTTCTATCTGTTTTCCTAGCATGTAAATGTTAATTACCAGAAGCATTTTAGAACCATTTTCAACAATGCTGAAAGGACAAAAATGTATCCTTTCAACAACAACAACAACAACACAACAACACAACAACAACAACAAAAGAAAAACAGGAGAGTAGGTTGATGCAGCTCAAAACATATCAAAGATTGTTTTCATAGATGCTGTCATCAAGGAAATTATGCTTGAATGTTTGCAGTTTGATAACAGCAGCATTTCAGCTATTGAAGATAAGCGTTTTGTACATTTTGAAAAAAAAATATAGTGTATGTAAAGGGTCTCCTTACGTTTCCCATCCTTATTTCGATATGATTGTGATATACAAGGGGTATGGACAGAAGCATCATACTCTCTATACACAAAGTTTGCTCTCGCAAGCAAAAAACGCGCTCTGTCACTCACATCGGGCCCTCACAAAGGTGACGGAACATCAATAGCATTACGAAAGGTGAAATGTTATTTCAAATGTTTAACTTTACCCCTACCCGTCATTTCACAAGGCGTTCATATGTATCACACAAAAATGTAGACTGCATTCAGGAGGTCCAGTGACTGCAATTCCTTTTCTATCAATTATTCTTAATAAAAATCGGGAAAGACCACATTTGGACGTCCATCTGCTTATGAACATAGAAAAGAAAGAATGAAGAAGAAAGAAACAACCAGATGTCTCCCTTGGCCGGACTGCTCAGTCCTTTCAGCTGACTATTTTTTTTTTTTCAGTGACGTTGACCTCCAGGGCAAACAAGTCAGATGGCTGGCAAATGTTGGACCCCCTTCCCAGCCTGTGCTTGAAGATCAAAGGGTATCAACAGTCGGAGTGGTCAGCTCACGTAATACATATATACATACATATACAATGACGCATGCATGTGTGTGTGTGTGTGTGTGTGTGTGTGTGTGTGTGTGTGTGTGTGTGTGAGAGAGAGAGAGAGAGAGAGAGAGAGAGAGAGAGAGAGAGAGAGAGAGAGAGAGAATTAATAGCGCTAAATCCAGCGGCCTAAAAGAACTAGTGACAGCGAATACAGGTTAGTGATGTAGGTAATGGGAACACCAAAGGTCAGGGATAACAGGGCCAGAATTAGTCTCTGCTAGTCAGAAAAAACTCTCTCTCTCTCTCTCTCTCTCTCTCTCTCTCTCTCTCTCTCTCTCTCTCTCTCTCTCTCTGCTCTCCCCTATGTAAACACAGCTCTCCCGGTACTCGAATGCAACAGAAAAAAAAAAAAAGAAAAGGAGCTCTAAAAGCAATCCTTCCTTTCTTACCCAGCAACATCTCCCCTTTCTTTCTGGAACCTGAACGCAGCAAGGGATGCTACCCCTATCCAATCACCACCCTGCCAAAACGGCAGCTTATCTACAGCTTCATAATACCCCCCCTTCCCTGTCGTTCGGGGGCTGATGTATACTGACGAGTTCATGGAAGAAAGATCCACTGACGCGGTTTGCATGACTTATTGTATGTGTTTAGAATCTTCACTGGGCATATGCACCTCTGTAGTTTCCTTTCATGGATGTGCAGGGGATGTCTTGTCGACTCACGAAACCCACTGCTCTCTGTCTCTCTGTCTCTCTGTGTCTCTCTTTCTCTCTCTCTCTCTCTCTGTCTGTCTGTCCATCTGTCTGTCTGTCTGTCTGTCTGTCTGTCTGTCTCTCTCTCTCTCTCTCTCTCTCTCTCTCTCTCTCTCTCTCTCTCAAAAATGTAGAACAAAAACCTATATAGACTGGACCTAAAAGTTGTTACTCCAACATCCTATGTAAACAGTTTTCATTGCAAGACAGAACACCACAATATCAATTGACAATGGAACTCAGTTCCATAGCAACAAAGGCTAAGTGACCAGAGATCTGAATACGTAAGGAATCAGATGGTATGGATGATGGCATAATGTGGAGATAGGTAGAGATCAGAAAAAAGATGTCAGCTACTTTAAACTATGCAACGTTCTTTCGTGTCAATACTTGGCGTCCGTCCTCTATTGCTCCAGCACCCATTTAGTACTCGTGCACGCCAAATGCACTCTAATTTCATTGCTCGAACAGCAAAAAAGTACATTTTAGGATCGCCTCGATAAGCTGACGTATATTACAACGAGTCAAACTTACGCTAGACATTGGAACAAAGCACTGAGTTCCTAACACAAAGGAAAATTAACCAAACACGTTTATGTGCATAGCACCGCGCAGTCAACATACCACTCTTCACGATATACATACATGGTCTTCTTACGCGAACTGAAATGTCATGTCTTTTGTTCAGCTTATTCCTTTACACATTTCAACAAAAATGCTACTAACAGCCAGGACGCTGCCTCGTTTGGCTAAACAGTTAAAAGACGCCTCTGTTCGACGTAAAACCAGGCGGATAAAAGGAGTCAGCTACGGCAAGCAAAGCTGTGTCTAAAGGTTTCCCTGCTTTCTGGTAATGAGCAGGAACTGTGCGGATACCATGCAATAGATTATTTTCCTGATTGTTCTACAAAACATGCCTTAGTGATTGTCTTTTCCTACTGCCTCCTTTAATTTCAGGAGGGAGAATGGTGAATGGGGGCATAGCAAATGGCTGGTTCCAATGTTTGTGTAGCTTTGCGTAGAATAGTGATGAATGTGTAATATCAAGACACACGATTTGTAAATGAGCCATTTTTTTAAACTGAACTTTAATTGCCAACTTCAGATTACTACTATAAAAAGAGCAGCAATGCTACGCAGTAAAACGACACGTTTGCACTTGATGTTGTTGATGGTGGTAGTGTTTGTGATGAAAGTGATGATGGTGATGATGAAGATGATGATGATCGTTGTGATGTCAACGTAAATTATGACGTCAACTTAAAATGACATGACGAAAATAATAATATTTGACGAAAGAGGAGAGCAAGAACTAACGGCCGAGGCTTTGGTGTCCCAGCTTATTTTATTTGGTTTTAATCGTCGTTTTCTCCGTAGTGATACTATGTGGAGAGACTGACTTTCAAGTCAGTAGTGCGTCGATGTTCACTGTGTATGTGCGATACTTCTGATGACGGTACCAGCGAAATGCATACCAGGAAATTTATTTGTTATAAAATTGTTGTAAAGGCTGTGTCGCCAAGAGTGACTTCAAATTCCTGCAAGAATATTTATGTGCTCTAATTGCACCACATCATGTGTGTCGGTGGGCTGAGTTTATTGATGTGAACATTGTAATATCAATACACGGAGAAGCTAAATTTTCTTTTAGATCAACAATACGTTGAAGTTTATTGTGTGCTATGGGACTTTGCTGAAATCTGTTCGCCGGGGATTCAATATTGATCGCTGTGCTTTGTGAATCTACAGTTCTTCTATGGTTTACTGTGCCTTGTGAATCTGCGGTTCTTCTTCTGATAGTTCGACGTGATTTATTGTGCTTGCTGTGTTGAGACCCTGTTTCTTCTTCATCGCTTGTGTTTGTGAACGGCGGTGTTTACTGTGTGGGGACCTTGGTTATCCTTCTTCGTCTTATTTTAGTGTTGTAGACTGTGGCTTGGGTACAGTGGAACCGAGTGCGTTGACTACATATGTGAGACACTGTGGACGACGCCGGCGAGATCTGTGAGTTATATGAAGATACGTGATGTGATACGCTGATATCTGATGATTGAAGTGTCTTATGTATTGGTGTCTTAATTGACGTGAATTGATCTGTATGCTATGTAGTAGCATGTACTGATTTTGTAACAATTCATATTGATGGTTCAGGCAGCATATAAAAAAAAGAAAATCTAACTCGTGTGTTGCCTGGCTATCTATGTTCGTATGGTGTGGGTGTGTGTAGGGGAAAAGTCGTACACGCATCCAAACTTTTGAGAGCGAGAGTCAGACAACAAAACACGCACCGCACACCATCCCTAACATCTGGTGACCCCGTAGTCGTAATTGAATTTCTTTTTCTATTGAATTAAAAATCGCTGTATTGGTAGGATTTGTTTTTTTGCTCCCCTTTAATTGCTCCAATTAGAAGTGACAGGTCACGTTAACAGACTTTCCTTTTGAACAATTGAGTTGTGTTGTATTCTTTTTTTTTTTAAGACTGTTTTTGTCTACTTTCTTTCCCCGTCTCCAACGTAACGGGGTATCTCCTTCTGTATAGTTTCTGGAGATACGAGGGCCTAGTTCCTAGTTCTTCCTTCCTTTGTGGGCTTTATTTTATTATCTTCCGTTACCCCTCTGTTTATTTCTATTCCTATCTTTACTTGGGATTGTGTTGCTTCTTCAGAATTCTAAGGGTTCTTTTCTCTTGAATGAGTGAGTGTGTGGGTAGCTGCCCTGAACCAGTTTTGAAAAAAAAATATATATTAGCCGTTTCATTTTGAATGCTTAGAGTGTGAAAAAATAACAACAATACATTGATTATATTCGTTATTACTCTCATGTCGTCGCTTGATTTATTATATTATTTTTTTTTTTTTTTTTTTCCCAAGGCAAACACTTTTATTTACTTGTAGAGAAATGTACAAACGGCAAATGTGTACAGAAAGCAGTACTATAAACAGCAAATAGGTCAGCAGTTCTTATCTTACATGAACAATTTTACAAAGCAGCATTAATTTTACAAAATAAACAACAAATCCAATCTAACATAATAGTACAAACCAAGCACAAAATTGTGTCTACACTGTCAGTGTCACACATTCACCTTCTCACTGTATTGAAGTGTTGTCCTTTTTTTCAGAATTCATAATCAGAGAGAGAGAGAAGAAGAGAAGAAGAAGAAGAAGAAGAGAGAGAGAGAGAGAGAGAGAGAGAGAGAGAGAGAGAGAGAGAGAGAGAGAGAGAGAGAGAGAGAGAGAAAACAACCCTAGATTCCTAATTTTTTTTTCTATACAGAAGCATAGGAATCAACGTCAACAGTACAAATAAATTATTTGTCCAAAGAAGAACGACGGTTGAATTTTAGCTGCCACGCTCTTGCTCGAAATTATTATAATGATCGCTCTTCAAGTTTACCCAACATGAGAAATCCTAGGCAAGACTACACACATACATAAACGTGATCATGCGAGCACGCACGCACACATATACTCAGTTTTCAATCAAAAGCTTATAACTATGCCATTTGTTATCAAAATCAACATAGTTCATATTTGTTTCGCATGCATTTTTCTACTTGATATTTGATTTGTAAATATTTCCTGAAAACAGGAAACAGAGGAAACACCTTTTCAGCTCTGGATTTGTATACAAAGAACTTTGCAGACAAGATAATGTAATCGAATATGATGTCAGTTTTTAACCGAGAGTCAGTGCCAAACAGGACAAGTTCCTTTGATAATATAATATCAGGTATACAAGAGCAATTGTCCTTTAAGAAATTATAAAGATCACTCCAAAAGCGTGTTGTCACGTCGCATGTGAAGAATAAATGATCTATGGTTTCCTTTTCACACTTACAAAACGTGCATTTGTTATTTTCAGCGCGATATTCATTTTTTCAAGGACAATATTCGTAGCCAGGATCCTGTGAATTAATCTCATTTGAAACCATTTCAGTTTATTTCTTTTATTTTGTGTGTGCGAAGAAATATATTTTTCCAGTTCAATTCTTTTACCTATTTCATTGTTCCATTTCGCACAGCACCTTGGTTGTGCGTTATCTTCATTTAAGATATCATAATAAAGTCGAGCTCCTTTATTTACACTCCATATGATACTGAGAGCTTTTTTAGTGTTCTTAGGTATATTGCTAGTCAATCTAATATTCTTCGTTCGAATATATTTTCTGACAGATTGCACACAACCTAGATATAGCATGAAGTTTGTTTGAACAGCATGCTTGTGCCTGAATTCTTCGTAACTCATGAATGACCCTGTTTGGTCTACCAAATCTGCAATACGATATACATCTTTGTCTACCCATTCCTTGAAACATATAGTTTTCCCGTCTAGTTTAATGTTTTTATTGTAAAAAATGTTTTCAGCCAAGAATTCGCTGGGATCCTCAATACTTACTTTATTACCAAAAATTTCATACGCTTGGAAAGTGTCTTTCCAAAAGGCATTAGTCTCTTTTTGGTTAACTGGTAAAGCATAGCCATATTTCTCAAGATCTTTTACCAAAGGATACATTTTTTGTATCACAGATTTCCATTTATGATCGCTAACTTTAAGTTTTCTGATCCATGTAAGTTTTAATGCCATTGTCATGTGCTTAAGTGAAGGTATTCCTAATCCTCCGCTTCTTACATTTTTTACTGTTGTTTTTCGGCTATCCTATCTTGTTTGTTATTCCATACAAATGAAAACATTGCTTTTGAAGCTTATCCATTAAGCTGTTTGGTGGGTTAGGTAGCAGGATCCAAAGATATATCAATTTTGAGAGGATCAATGATTTTAAAACGGCTACTCTGCCAACAGGTGTAATAACTCTCTTACTCCAGATGTTGAATAATGATTTTATTTCGAGAAATTTGTCATTGTAATTCAGTTCCACGCAATGTGATAGTTCTGGGGTAACCATATTCCAAGGATCTTAAACTGTTTTGGATTCCAGTCTATTTTTAGGTGGGGCATATATCTAGTCTTTGAAAACACTTTGCTTCCCAGCCAAACTGCCTTTGTTTTTTTCGATATTCATGTACAACCCAGATACTTTTGCAAATTTGTTTTTAAGTCGCTATTGAATGTTCAAATGATATTCTGTCCCCTTCATTTGTCAACTGTGTATCATCTGCAAACTGAGACAGCTTGTGTTCAGTTTGGTTAATATGTATTCCCTTAATGTTTTTATTTTCCCTGATCATAATAGCTAATATTCTCTGCGGACAATATAAATAAATAGGGAGATATGGGGTCACCTTGTCGACAACCTCTTTGTATTTTAAACCATGTTGAGCTCTGACTGTTTACTATTACGGAGGATTTAATCCCCTTATGAAAAAGTTGTGATCCAGCGACATATATCTTTACCAAATCCAAATGATTTTAATGTCTTCAACATAAATTGCCAATTCAAGGAATCAAACGCCTTTTCAAAATCTATGGAGATCAGCATGCCTGGGAGTTTCTGTGTTCTAAATAATGCATTAAATCATAGATTAATCTAATGTTGTCCCCTATATATCTATTCGTTCGTCATGAACCCCGTTTGATCCTCATTGATTAATTTAGGAAGTACAGTTTTGATGCGATTAGCTATGCAAGAAGACCCTATCTTATAGATAACATTGAGCAAGATATTGGTCTCCAGTTTTTTTATTAATTCTTTAGACTTGTTTCCTTTGGGATGCATGTAATTATTCCTCTTTTTTGCGTATTGGATAATTCCTCATTTTGAAACGACTGGTTTAAAGCTCTAACTACAAAAACACCCAGTTGTTTCCAGAATACTTAAAAAAATTCCGTTGTGAATCCATCAGAACCAGGACTTTTCCCCCCATTCTGCATGTTTTTAAGAGCACATCCTGCTGCTCCTCAGTGTTATTTCTCCCTCAAGCGATTTTTGTTCTCCCTCTGTTAATTTTGGTATTTCTTCAATCAAGTCCATGATCTCACATTCTTCCACTTTTCTCTCTGTGTACAGATTTTCATAAAATGCTTTCACTTCCATCAGGATTTCATCAGATTTGTGTACTATTCTGTCATCTGTTACTAATTTGGACATATGTTTACTAACGAAGTGTCTCTTTTCCAAATTACAAAAATATTTAGTTACCTTTTTCCCCTCGGCCACCCATCTTGCTTTTGATCTTATTAAAATTCCCTGCATTTTTTCATCTCTTGACGTGGCTATTTCTCTGCCTAAGCAATTTAATTTCTGCATGTCGTCCTCGGTTTTATCTTCTTTTTCTTCTATTTCCGCTATTTGACGCTCTAAACTGCACTCCTTTTCTTCTCTTTGTTTCTTTTTCATTGTTGCATATGCAATCGTTTTTGCTCGGATTTTCATTAACAAAAAATCCAGAAAACGTTGACAGGCACTGTTAGCTGTATATCAACTTTAGACAGATCTTTTAGGTGTGCTTTGTCAAAATGAGCTGCAGCATATTCTTCTGTAACGTTATCAATTACCTCGTTAATTTCATCTAAAAACTTACGATCTAGGAGCAGAGAATTATTAAATTTCCAATATGGTTTATGAATGGTTTGTTTATCAAATTCTAATTTTAAACTAACCATGGAGTGATCCGATCGATATCCATATTGAATATCAGGATCTTCCACATAAAAAATCGGGTATTTCAGAAATTAAGAAAAAGTCTAATCTACTTTGTTTAAGAGGGCTTATCTTTCGCCAAGTGTATCTCCTGCTATCAGGGTTATATTCTCTCCATGTATCTGATAACTGCAGTTCGTCCATCATGTTCAGAACTGCATCCTGAGCTTTGGGATTATTGTTATGTTTATAATTATCATAATCAATGGAAGGATCTAATACAAGGTTCCAGTCTCCAACTGCTATGATGTTACGGGTTTTAAAACTTTCTATAATATTTTTCAGGTTTAAATAGAAGTCTGGGTTGTCTCTATTAGGTCCGTATAGGTTAACAAGAAGCAGAGATCATGTTCCATATATTTAACAGAATAATTATAAAGTTACCATCTCGGTCTCTGTGTATCTTTTTTTATCTTAAATTCAAACGTGTTTTATTGAACATAACGGATACGCCTCTAGAATTAGAAGTATTAGAAGAGAAAAAACATTTATAGCCCCATTCCGATGCAACAATGTGTTCAGATTTCTTATCAAAGTGTGTGTCTTGTAGACAATAAATTGAGTGTGATTTTTGTTTGAGATACTGGAATACGTCGCGTCTTTTCTGATTATTACCTAATCCTTGGCAATTTAGAGACGCGATAGAAATGCTACCCATGACTAGAATTGACATTTGACAATAATCGACAAGTATTACTTACAGAGAGCGGTGGCTTTGAAGACAGACCTGTTATCTTAGCACCGGACAACATTCTTTGCAAGATGTATAACATTCTTTGCAACCTATCAATATTGCTAATGTATATACTGACACGGGTTGTATACATATAACATGAGAAACAAAACATGGGAAAAATCATAAATAAAGCAATGGTAACAATGTTAAAAGTGTGCACAGCACCTGAAGTCTTCACTTGAACGCCGTTCGTTAACATGAGTTACAAGTCCTGATAATTCACATTTAAATGTATATAATGTTCTATCTTATGTGCCAAAAAGGACAAAAATAAAATAAAAAAAATAAATCAACAAGAAAATAAAAAAAAAAAAAACACACACAAACAACGTGTACATAACTATACAGCATACAAAAGCAACACATCGCATTGGAAGCCCATCCCCTTCCTTCGAATGAACATCATCACATCACCAAAAATCATCAATTCCATATCGCCCCCCACCCCCCCTCCCCACCGTCACCATCCGTTCGTCTGTAACACATCTACGTCACCAACCACCATTCTCCCTACCATCGACCCGCCACCTCCTCCACTCTGTACATCCATAAACTGGCGCAAAAAACCGCCAGACGAAAAACTAAACCTGCTTGAGAACAAGTCCGTGCACAAAGTGTTCATCAATCAATTTAAAGTGCGCCAGCAAAGCAAACCATTGCAGATGATAAACATGATAGTAGTAGTAGCAGAGGTAGCAGTAGTAGCAATCCTAAGAGCCAAACAATAATGAAGATAATGAATAAATAAATAAGAGAGAGAGAGAGAGAGAGAGATAGAGAGAGAGAGCGAGAGAGAGATTGAGGCGGGAAAGACAGCAGCAGCGACAAGGATGGGAAGGGTAGATAACAGATTCTCCCAGACTGTAATAAAGGCCCACCACACCACCCCATTAATAGGGGGGGGGGGGGGGGGGGGGGGGAGAAAAAGGGGGGACAAAGGGTGGCTGCGACGGCACAAAGCGTCCGCAGAAACAAAGCGTCCGCACGCGGACACCCCGCCCCACGCGGACACCCCGCACCAAGAACCAATACCCAAAGCGCCCCCGCAGAAATCCCGCGGACACCCCCGCCCCACGCGGACACCCCACCACCGCGAACCAATACCCAAAGAACCCGCAGAAATCCCGCGGACACCCCGCCCCGCGAGGCGACATGTCTCAACCCACAAGAGCGGACCAAAGCGTCCGCAGCCGCCCCCCAACCCCAGCGCGAGCAGGCGAATGCGCACGCACGCACCACCCCCACGCGCGCGCACGTGAGCGTAATCTAAACTTTGTGCACTGTTGCACAAAAAAAAAATAGTCAACAGACTTTAAACAAACAAACAAAAAATTAAGATGCACACACACACACGCGCGCGCGCGCGCGCACGCACACACACGCACGCACACGCATGGGAATGCACGCGCACACAACCACCCACCCACACCGAGGCCGAGACGGCCCGCGGACACCCCACTCCGGGGCCGCCCCCCCCCCCCCCCCCCCCCCCCCAAGCCGCACGCCGCCACCCCCGCAGAACAAAGCGCCCGCGGGACCACCGCGGACACCCCAAACACCAGTCCACGGCACAAAGCCCCGCAGAGAGCAAAGCGCCCGCCCGCAGAGAACACAACGCGCCCGCCCGCGGACAATCCGCCCACGCGGACACCCCGCGCCGTCACAGCGGCCACTTTTCTTACTGTCCCAGCACCAGATTTACAACATCGAACACTCGCAATGTGGCACTTCCACAAAAAAAAAAAAAAAAAAAAAAAAAAACCATAATTCCCATCTCAGGCGAGTAAACACAGCTCATTCACCGACCCCTGACACCACATCCCCCCCCCCCCCCCCCACACACACACACACACACACACACCCCTTCCCCTTAAAAAAAAATAATAAATAAATAAATAAAATAAAATAAAATAAAATAAAAAGAGAGACAAAAACAGAAAGAAGTAAAATAAGAAAAGAAGTTGAAGAAGAAGAAGAAAAAGATACAAAGGAAGGAAACGGACGAAAGAAGAAAGACAGAGGGAAGGGAGAAAAAGAAAGAAGAGAACGAAAAAATTCAAGACATCAGTTTTCGCCTCATAAAGATTGTGGCGTCTGAGAGTTATTTTTCTCTTGAGATAGCGACTGAAAAGAAATGCGATTACCCTTCAAACCTCGACTTGAAAGAAATCCATCTAAAAGAGAACAACTGTGTCAAACATCCAACAGAGCCATTGTATTTTTGTAGGTTTCAAGCGTTCCGAGTGTGAGAAGGAAATCCTATCGCAGGTCTTAATGGGTCATGTGTCTATATAACAAAAAAAGGAATGGGAAAAGTGACTTACAAGGCCAAGGGGTGCAGACTTGACATAAACACATCAACAACGGCTGAAATTTGATGATTGTAGGACTACTCGTCGCTTGATTTATACTTGTTGCTGAAAATTTGGCATTGATACCGATTGCTTTTCTTTCTTTCCCATCCCCGAATTTCTATTTCATTGTTTTATCTTTTTGTTGGTTGGGTTTGATAATACTTAGTCTTTTTAAGAGTGATTGTCGTTAATGTTTGCTTGAAAAAAAAAAAAAAAAAAAAAAATCCTCTTTGGAATTCATATATATTTTAGTGGACAGAGGTTTCAAATATTTTTGTTTGCTTGTGAGAGCAATTGTTTGTGTTCGATCCACTTGTGTGTGTGTCGGGTTTGACAGGACATTATTTCATATTTTTCATTATGGCACAGAAGGCTAACAAAGAAAGCCCTGTTGTGTCCTCTATGGACGAGGACAAAGTTTTCGCTAAATATTTACAACGAGGTAAGGTATGTGGTCTGGAGGGAGAAGATCTGTTGGCCTATGTGGGTAAATGCATTGCTAAAGATATGGAAAGAGAGAGAAAGAATGCGACTGAAAGAATTTCAGTTGCAAGTACAGGAAGAAGAGATAACTAAAAAGAGAGCAGATACAGAGCAGGAGGAAACTGGCAGAACTGAGCTAAAAGAGATAGAGGAAACTAAAAGAATACAGTTTCAAATTACCTCTCAGCAGAGGGCGGTCTCAGGACAGGACAGTGAGAGTCAGGGTTCTGGTCTGTAAGGTTTAACGCCCCTCGTCCTACTTTTTTCTAAGCTGCCCCCCTTTCAAGAAAGAACTGATGATATAGACAGTTACTTGTTTCGTTTTGAAATGCTCGTTCCTTGGGATGTCTGAGAGTTTGTGGGAATACATTTTCAAATTACCTCTCAGCAGAGGGCGGTCTCAGGCTCAGGACAGGTGAGATGTCTTAATGCGGTCTCAGTCAGGGTTCTGGTCTGTAAGGTTTAACGCCCCTCGTCCTACTTTTCCTAAGCTGCCCCTTTCAAAGAAAGAACTGATGATATAGACAGTTACTTGTTTCGTTTTGAAAAAGAGATGCTCAGTCCTTGGGATGTCTGAGAGTTTGTGGATAACATAACTAAAAGAAAAATACAGTTTCAAATTACCTCTCAGCAGAGGGGCGAAAACTTGTTTTCTTTAGGCGCTTTAGACAGTCTCGCTGAAAATAATGCTGTGTAACTTACGAGCTTTGCTCGTTTCCTTGGGAAGAGAACATACCTGTCTACATTACTTGCTTCCGCTTTAAAAATCACAGTCTCGCTGAAATAATGCTGTGTCTTACGATGGTTTTCGAGCTTGCTGAAAAAAAATCAATGTACTCCAGATGGTTTTCGTAAGCAGTTTCATGGGCTAAGCCTAGCTCAGATGAACCTTTCGAGACCTTTGAAGTTGAACTTAGGCGTTTGTTTTTGACCGTTGGGTCTCTTTGTCAAAAAAATTGATAAGTCTTTTGAAGATCTGGTGGATCTTATTGCGTGAGCAGTTTTTGGAGTGTGTCTCTAAGGACTTAGCTACTTTTTTATGTGAAAAAGATGTGAAAACTTTTGATGAAATGATCAAGTCGGCAGAGTCATACAGACGTGCTCATCCAACTAAAGTGCTTTCTAGGAAAGCTGATGTAAACAATTTTGCTTCTGTTGGGTACAAAACTCCTGGTCAGTGTGATAGAAATCCATATCCCGGTCAGTCTGATACAACTCCATACTGTGGTCAGTCTGACAGAAGAAACAGATACTCTACTTTTCAAAACAGTGGCCACTACTCTGGTTCCTCGGATGATCGTGGAAGTAACTTTGGTGGTATCTGTTACTGTGGTTGTGGTAACCGTCAGAGCTCTGGTTACTCAGCTGGTCGTGGAAATAACTTTGGCGGTAGCCGTTATCGTGGTTGTGGCGCCCGTCATACCTCTGGCAGTAAGAGTTCCTCAGGAAGTGTTTTTGATCAGCTGCTAGTGTTGTGTGTTTTTTTGGTGTAAGAAGACAGGACATGTTGCTGTCAGGTGTCCATGAAAGTCAGGTAGAAACCCCTGTAGAATCTGTAACCTTAGCCACCCAGATGAATGTCCTTGTGTGGTTAGGAACTCCACTGTTGTGAGAGAACTCAGCTGACAGCAAACAGTCCAGTGCTTGTTGTTCTGTTCTTGATACTCCTTTTGCTTGTCTAGCTGCTGGTGAGTTCACAGGCAAATTGCATTTGGAGTCTGGTTCTGTGAATGGCACTTTGAGTTCTGTTCTGCGTGATACTGGTGCTACCATTTGTGGCGTTCGCAAACGGTTAGGAACCACTGTGAAGTGTGTTTCTTTTGGTGGTCGTGTGGATGAGTTTCCACTGGGTACAGTTTCAGTCAGTTGTCCTTATTTTGTGGGCGATTTGATTTGTTGTGTCTTGGATAGCCCTGTCGCAGATTTCATTGTGGGTAATGTACCTGGAGTTTCTGTGAGCGGTGAGTTTAGTGATGTATCTGATGAACCTTTCTCTTTAGCCGCCGTTACGAGGGGCTAGAGATAAGTATGTTGGGGTCAAAAAGTCTTTGTGTCAGATCCCTGATGATCCGAACATTTCCCGTTTTGACCTTGTTCAGAAACAGAAGAATGAGTCATTGAAATCTTGCTTTCAGTTAGCACCTTCTGATGTGTCTGCTGTGTCTACTTCTGATGTTGTACCTACAGTCGTTCTTTCACAAGGTACTTCAGTGCCTGGGTCAGAGATAACACCTTTTGCTTGTGAGCAGGAACAGGTTTCTCTTGAGTGTTCTCCAGGAGTGGTCTTTCTATAGATCCCTCTTCGGAGTCTGTTTGTACTGTTCGTGAAGTGGTTTGTACAGTTGGTGTCGTCCAGGACTGTGATGACGTTTTACCCATTCCAACTTTAACTGTTCCGATGGCGTCTTCTATGCCAGATGAAGATGTTCGTTCTGTACAGTTTGATTGGACTTTGTCTTACAAAAGTACCAGGGAGTTGCGTGCAATCTTTGATGATTTTCAGGACATTTTGACTCCCAAACCAGGTTCTTTCTCAGGTGATATACTATTACAGATCCTTCTTACAACAGATGTCCCTGTTAGAAAGAAGTGTTGCGACATCCACTTTCCTACAAAAGAGGTTGTTGAAAGAGAGATTAGTATCATGTTGAACTTGGGTATCATTTGACACATTGAATAGTCCGTATGCATCTCCAGTTGTGTTCGTCAAGAAGAAAGATTGTACGTGTCGTTTCTGCGTTGATTTCAGGACTATTTATTGGACTCCTGAGTGTGTTGAAGCTTTGAGGAAGATTCAAGGAATCTTGTATTCTGCACCTGTCTTTTGTTACCTAGATTGGGTAATCCTTATATTCTCAGGACTGATACTAGTTCTGTTGATTTGGGTGCTGTATTGCTCCAGGAGAATGTTGATTTCCTTCACCCAGTCGTGTTTGCTAGTCGAAAGTTGCTGAATCGTGAGAAGCCGTACAATATTATTGAGGGAAATGTTTAGCCATTGTCTCTACCCTGTTGGGGTATGGAGTGGCTGACCGAGTGGTCAGTAGACATGTATGGTCTCTACCCTGTGTGGGTATGGAGAGGCTGACCGAGTGGTCAGTAGACATTGTATGTGCATTGCCATCCAGGTGTGGGGTGCAGCCATGCCCAGCCATTGTCTCTACCCTGTTGGGGTATGGAGACTGACCGAGTGGTCAGTAAACCTGTGTAGTCTCTACCCTGTGTGGGTATGGAGAGGTTGTCCGTGAGGTCAGCAACAAGCTAGCATGTCAAAGGGATTCAGAGTTCGTTGGGACGACAACTTGTGTTCTTCTGTTGTGTGGGAGTTCATGGAAGGACTCCATGAACTGCTTCCGTGAGCGGCTTCGTTTTCCGTCGAGTCGATGTGTGATTTCTGGGTTTGTGTATTCTGCTGTTTGTTTACTTCTTCTTCAAAAAAAAAATTCGGTCATTGTTTTTTGTTTGAGGAGGGGGAGTATTGTGATGTCAACGTAAATTATGACGTCAGCTTAAAATGACATAGGAAACTACATGACGAAAATAATAATATTTGACGAAAGAGGAGAGCAAGAACTAACGGCCAAGGCTTTGGTGTCCACCCTATTTTATTTGGTTTTGATCGTCGTTTTCTCCGTAGTGATACTATGTGGAGAGACTGACTTTCAAGTCAGTAGGGCGTCGATGTTCACTGTGTATGTGCGATACTTCTGATGACGGTACCAGCGAAATATGTACCAGGAAATTTATTTGTTATAAAATTGTTGTGAATGCTGTGTCGCCAAGAGTGACTTCAAACTCCTGCAAGAATATTTATGTGCTCTAATTGCACCACCTCATGTGTGTCGGTGGGCTGAGTTATATGATGTGAACATTGTAATATCAATACACGGAGAAGCTAAATTTTCTTTTAGATCAACAATACGTTGAAGTTTATTGTGTGCTATGGGATTTGCTGAAATCGTGTTCGCCGGGGATTCTATATTGATCGCTGTGCTTTGTGAATCTACAGTTCTTCTGTGGTTTACTGTGCCTTGCGAATCTGCGGTTCTTCTTCTGATAGTTCGACGTAATATATTGTGCTTGCTGTGTTGAGACCCTGTTTCTTCTTCATCGCTTGTGTTTGTGAACGGCTGTGTTTACTGTGTGGGGACCTTGATTATCCTTCTTCGTCTTATTTTAGTGCTGTAGACTGTGGCTTGGGTACAGTGGAACCGAGTGCGTTGACTATATATGTGAGACACTGTGGACGGCGCCGGCGAGATCTGTGAGTTATATGAAGATACGTGATGTGATACGCTGATATCTGATGATGAAGTGTCTTATGTATTGATGTCTTAATTGACGTGAATTGATCTGTATGCTATGTAGTAGCATGTACTGATTTTGTAACAATTCATATTGATAGTTCAGGCAGCATAAAAAAAAGAAAATCTAACAACTGTGTTGCCTGGCTATCTATGTTCGTATGGTGTGAGTGTGTGTTGGGGAAAAGTCATACACGCATCCACACTTTTGAGAGCGAGAGTCAGACAACAAAACACGCACCGCACACCATCCGTAACAAACGTAATCATGATAATTATCATGGTTAATGTTGGGGGACAAAATCGTGCAATAATCCAATAACGGAAAACGAGCAGCCTTGCTTTTTGTTATAATTGTTGATGCTCTTTTTTTGCTTCTTTCTTTGTTTTTGTTTTGTTTTTTTTCACTGGGATTTCCTTTATACTTGTTTTTATTTGTTAGTTCATCTATTTGGTGTATTTGTTCGTATGCTTGTTTGTTTGAATATACATAGATTCCGCCCGCACAATAGCTGAACTATAGGCCAATAATTGTAGTCTCATTATTTAGAAGTGTTGGGGAAAATGCACCAAAGTCGGACGTAAGTTCTGTCCGTATATTAGCAGCAGTAAACATGGTAGATAGCACTCGTTGTTCTGAATGATGGGAAAAGTGCAACGATTGTGTGCTAAAAACTGCACACACGTGTAGGCAGTAACATCAGTGGGATATGTTTTTTCGCTGTTCTGAACGACTGGGAAATGTGTACTGAAGTTGTACTCAACCTTTGTCTATAATGTAGCAGATACAGAATGACAGACAGGTTGTTTGTATTGTTTTTTTTTTTTACAACTGGGAAACGCTGAACTCGTACTAAAGGTCCGTCTGTATGTTAACACTAATGTAAATGGCAGCTTCTGTTCGTTGTCTTCTACTGTTAAATGCGTAATTAATGATCTTTCATATGTTAGCGGAAATGTTGACACCCGATTGCGTTCTCACTGTTTTGAATTTCTGAGAAAGGCAATCCTTCTCTCCTACCTACTCACCATTTTCCATCCTCTCTCTCTCTCTCTCTCTCTGTCTCTGTGTCTGTCTCTCTCTCTCTCTCTCTCTCTCTCTCTCTCTCTCTCTCTCTCTCTGTCTCTCTGTCTGTCTGTCTGTCTGTCTCTCTCTCTCTCTCTCTCTCTCTCTCTCTCTCTCTCTCTCTCTCTCTCTGAAGTAGGCTGTTAAGATTGATCAAACCTTAAGACAGCAGTCCTGTACACTGCATAAAAATGACGTTGTAGAGTATGTCACAACACTAGGTCAATGGGCAATGAAACTACTTCCCGCTGCATCCAAAACACGACAGAAAAAAAAGGATACAAAGAGGAGTCAGGTGGTATGGATAATGATATGTCCCATGATTTTTTTCGAGACTTGCCACCAAGTATTGTATGCCCTAGCAAGTGTAGACTTAACGACACAAACAAATGATACCAAAACAAATCAAAACAAACTGTTTGTCAAAATGTAGTGAAAAATGTAGCAAGGTAAGGTAACGTTATGTTGCTTATAGCCCAGCCGACCGCAAAGGGCCACATCAGGGCTGTCACCCCGTAAAAATCAACTCAAGTCATCTTTAAAAAAAAAAAAAAAAAAAAAAAAAAAAAAAAAAAAAAACTTTCACACATCTCTTCAAATCACATCTTCTACAAACGCACCAGAAACGTAGTTAAAAATCTTTCTTTCGTAAAATCTTAAATCAGATGAAAAACGTTAATCTCTCTCTCAAAAACTCAAAGATCACATCAGGTGGGACACCTCTGAACAGGGTTTTCATGGACTCCGCTATAAAGTGTTTAGTCTCACATCGTACAAGTCCCAACAATCTAAAAGAATATCTTTCACTGTGAGTGGAACATGACATGGAATACATCACGGAGATTCTTCAAAAGGTATGAATGGGTAAAATACGAATGGCCAGTGTGCAGCCGGCACAGAACTGTTTTCTTTACGACCACCAGAGGTAGATGAGAGGAACTCCTTAAGGTTTGGACGGATCTGAAGCAGTTTGTTATCCGTCTGTGTATTCCAACCCTGCTGCCAGAGGTCTCGGACATAATCGTTAATTTTGGGTTTCAGATCTGGGCAGGTATGTTGGACAATTTCTCTGTTGTGGCATTCTTGGCCAAACGATCAACCATTTCATCCCCTCCGATGCCAACATGACCAGGAACCCAAGCCAGAATAATGTTGTAACCCTCCACTTTCAACTTGGTCAAAAGCTCAAAGCAGTGTAAAAGTTCTGGATGCTGAAGATTGCGACCAGCAATGCCTCCAAAGCTGACAGTGAATCTGACAGAAGCAGAAAAGTCCCTCTTCTTAGATTCTGAGATTATCTTCAGTGCCAGAACCAGAGCTGTAAGTTCAGCAGAGTAAGCAGAAGCATCTGAAGGAATATGTTCTAACAATATTTGAGAAGGAGCACCAGGGTAATAGGCTGCACATGCCACTCCATCTTCAGACTTGGAACCGTCAGTGAAAATGTTCTCTGATAGGATGGGAATTTTGAACAGGATCACATTTTATTCGGCAGAAGATGGACCAGCTGGTTCCTCGAAACTCAACAGCTTCTTGATTTTTTCATAATTTGGTCTACTGCTCAGTTCCGCCAAAGTGAAACGAAAGTTACAAAATATTTGGTGCCGAATTCAAAAGAGTGCATGTTGTTCCTTGCGTTTCCTGTCCGACATCTTTTGTACGAAATAGGTTTTGAAAGTTTTACTTTGCGTGTACTCTGATTTTCCCAGCATGCTCTAGCTTGGCGAAATACATTTCATAGACGTCGCATCATACGCAGAAGTACAGAACTAGCAGTAGAACTTGTGATCACAACGTGGAAGAAGACTAGTGGGTGCAAGCCGGACATGCTACTTCTTACTTTTAATACGACGAAAGCATTGCTTTGAGTCAGTGCACGGCCATTTCCGTCTTCGGCTGTATCGTCTAATGTAAGCCGTGTAGCAGGCGAACAGAAAAGGCCTTCAACATCTGGGGTAAGGATTCCTTACAATGTCACGCACCGTCAGATAGACAGCGGTGCAGTACAACTGGTCAGAACTGTGGTGTTTTGCCATTGACATATCATGCACATGTGACCTTCCCTACACACAAAGCAACTGTGAAATTTTGACTGCTCTAAATTGTACTTTCCTCTTCGGAAGTGATGTTTCACATGGAAACATTGAGGTGGAAAATTGGCTTCACATGTAACTGACCATGAAGATAGTTTTAGTTTGGCTTTCAATTCACGTTAAAAGTCAGAACTAACAGCCAGTGACTCTGTTCGAACATGTTCACTGTCTAGTCCTCATTTCTCACGCTTTCAGGTATGTGTTGACAAAAAAGCCACCGAATTCCATCTTTTTTTCATAATAAAAGCTGCGTAAATAGGCCAGATCAAATTGTTTTCCTCTTGCCGTTTCGAGTTAACTTTCTGGTCAAACTTTAGGCTCCGAACGGTTGGTTGACATATCTTTTAGACATTTCGTCGCATTTTCTTTATAATTAATTTCACCCACTCTTTAGCGATTTTCTTCCTCTTACCCATATCACATAACACTGTAAAAATCTTTCTGATAAGAAAAAAAAAAGATTTCATGATGGCACTTGTAGGCTTAATGATAAACGTGTATTGCAGTGTATTACGACAAAATTAGAATAGATGTACAGCAAAGAAGAATATACATGTCGAAAGCTTTTTACGTAATAGGAAGTCAGCTAAAGTCAAAATGCGGTTCATAAGTGTGTGAAAAGTGTGCTGTGCTTCTCTCGTGCGTGGACAAAGGGGAAAACAAACAGAATACAAATATAATTCTCTGTTTCGGATGAACAGCATCACCTGTAAGAACGAATTTACACGGACTTCACGTGTTCAAACCCTGACAAATGTCAGTGTTTAATCACTCGTTCATGATCTAAATGACAACTGATCATTTTTTTTTTTCAAATATCTAGATCCTTTTATTTTCAGATAAACCACATTATGTTTCCTATTGTGTTCACCAATGTGCGTTTTTTCACTTTTTTTCAGTGTGACGAATGCTCGTGTGGATAAATTTGTAATTCTCAGTCATGCTTTATGGCTTTCTGGAAATTATATGGATGGAGCCATATCGTATTTTGCCTTGACATTTTTTTCCCGTGTCCTGATCTGCGCCACCTCAGTGGCACTATTCCACACCACCCATACCGGCTGATGGATGTGACGCTATGGAATTCCGTTCTGGTCTCAGACTGCATGACAAAGTCTGAACTATACGATCACTTTCATAATATATTCCTACGTCAAACAGGCCCGAGAGATTCAGACATCTGCACCAAAGTCAGAAAATTGGAGCAACACTCTCACAAATGCATCCATTATGTGGATAAAAACTCGATCGTGCGGTCCCAGTTTCCCCACATCAGCCTCCAGCAAATCTCAACTCAAGGTAAGAGCCGGTCGGTGAAGAAAAAAATCCCACAAATCAAAGGATCTCATGGGAATCAAACCCACGATTTTTCGGCCGAAAATCTGCGAGGCTAACTCTGCATCACAACAGCTGTACTGGTCTGACTTATTGTTGTTCGTCCCACTGGCTGGATCATTTCCGAGGATATCTAAACAAAACACAAGAATAAATATCTTTGGTTCTCTCTGCCCCTTCCTCTCTGTCTCTGTCCCTGTCTCTCTGTCTGTCTGTCTGTCCCCCCCCCCCCCCCCCCCCTCTCTCTCTCTCTCTCTCTCTCTCTCTCTCAAAATAATAACCAAAAAATGGCCAAATCTAAAAAGGTGCTATTTCCAGTACCACAACCACAAAGACTAAGGAACACAAGATCCGGTGTCAAAAAGACTCAGATAGTACGCGGGTGACGGTGTACAATGTGGACGCGGGGATTGAAGAGACGTCGGGGGAACTTACAGGGAGGAGGGATACGAGAAACAAGAGTCCAGAAGAGTCGCTGGATCAAAGTCAATATCTTGTCCAGTTCTGTTACCACAGCATCCATGGTTGTCCTTGCGTACTGCAAATGCCAACTGATGCTGTTGGTATAGCAAAAAAAAAAAAAAAAAAAAAAAAAAAAAAGGTAAAGACGAACACTATCGAAGCTACGGAAATGTCACACGAATCTGTTCATGTGAAAGCAAATTTAAAAAAAAAAAAAAAAAAAGCCAGATTTTGAAAGTAAAGCACGGAATGCCCTTCACGAACTCAAGACAGCCCTGCGCTGTCTACATGCCATTTTCTGGACAAATAAACGGTGTTCCAAACCAAACTGAAACACTCTGTGTTCAACGGAAAAAAACCACACGCCTTGAGAAAGGCTGTCTTGTATTACGACACTGCCTCGTCTGGCAAAACAATTTACAGATGCCCTTATTTGATTAATAACAGGCGAATATAAAACGAAAAACAAAACAAGCAAACAAAACCCGCCGGTAATGGCAATCAGATCTGGTTCTGGTGCAGGGCAGTTTATTGAATCAAACCAAAACATCCCCAGCTTAAAGAGCAAGAAACGCGTGCGAGGAAGGCAATCGGCTGCGTGTTGATTGCTCTGCAAAACACGGTGAATTTCCAGATTCCCCACGAGAACTGCCCTTTCCCACCGCTTACTTTAAATTAGTGAGAGGGAATGGTGAATAGCGCTGTGCTAAAGGGGCAGCGCCAATCTTTGTGCTGTTTGCCTTCGATGGTGATGAATAAGTGATGAGAACAAGCCATGTGATCTCCCTTTGAGTCATTTGTTTGAACACGACTATTAAATTCAGCCTCAAATTAGAAGAAAATAAACCATCAAAGATAAGCACCAAAACAAGAGAAAAAGACAAAAGATGATGATGCTGATGAAAGTGATGATGGTGATAACGATGATGATGATTGGGTGGTAGCGATGATGACTACGATGACGAAAATGAGGAGGAGGAGGACAAGAAGGAGGAGGAGGAGGTGGAGGAGGATCATGATAATGATGATGATGATGATGATGACAACGACGACGACGATGATGATGACGACAGCGAAAAAGGAGGGGCAGTAAGTAAGAGACGGAAAAAAAAACAGCAGAATCCACAAGCACTACAAACGTGCAGTGCTGTTTTCATGATGTTGGACATTCTTGTCAGTTTGTTTGTCTGTCTATTTAAATGATTTGTTTGTTTAGGGTACCTTAATGGGAGTAAAACGTGATCAGTAAACACTGATGTATATGCTTCTTGTGTACACAACAATTTTTTTTGTTTCAATTGATTTTTTAAGAACTCGATTAGTTTGATAGGATGCACACTACTTTGAAACACCCTTGTCTAGCTGAACTGTTTCAGCAAAGGCTAACTGAAGCACGTTTGTTGACTTTTGTATTCTTTTTATCAGTATTGTACACTCGTTACTTACGTTCTAAAGTCGAAGGTTAAGGGTGTCATGTTCTAATGGCCGTAAGGTTGATAAACTCTTAGAAATCCACCGCATTCGGGACTTGGCATTACAGAAGGAGGAGCCAAATTCCCTCCTGCGGCTGCCTTAACCTTCTCTAACCTGAACCACATACCCACATATTGCTGGCTGGAACATTGTTTTTTTTTTTGGAAAGCGTGAACATCTGATCCCACGAACGGTTTGAACTCACGACCGCCAAGTCGGAAGCCAAAGGCTCTAACCACGGACCCTTGTCCATGTGGATGAGACTGTGATTTCTAAAGTCGCATAGTCCTGTAGCTCTGATCCCCGCCGCCCCTGTGGAGGTAAATCAGCCTTAACGAGGCGCATGTCAATGAAGTCTCTGTCTGTGGGATCAAGTGATTTAGCTGGTCTGACCCGACAGCAGTCGTAAAGACCGCCTGAGGATGCAGCTGGAACAGACCTTGATCTTTGACGCCTGCCTCATAGAGCTTACATGTACTGTTTACTGCCCCCTCCCCCCCCCCCCCTTCCTCCCCTCCCCCCTCATCTACTACTCTGCCTCCAGGGTTGTCTCCTCCATCCACATGTTGCATCTTGTTCTGCCACCAGTATATCGTTTGCCCGGTTTCTACTTAGTTCTCCATTTGTTGAGTGATGATGCGACGATACAGGCGTATCATAAACTGTCAGTGTGAGAAGTTTTCATCGTTTCTTATTGTATATTCTTTCTTTGTGCTTCAGCCTCTCTTGTTCTTGAGCTTTCGCTTCTAAGGACTATAGTTCAGCAATGCCTGGAAGGGTCAAGTCAGAGTAAAACAGCATTGCATCATTTTCATCGTCCTGACTCCTGCGGTTCATGATAAAACACGAAACACAAAGCCTTACAATGGCCACTCGTATCTTGATGACATTATGAGAATTCCGCGGTGATCTGTCCCCACGTTCTGTGTTGAGTGCGTGTGCAAAGGGGCACCCGCTAGGAGAGTTCTGTATCTCTACTGATATCACCGGTCATTCATCCGCAGCCCAGTGTCTGCTCTGGCGTTTTTTTTTTAATACAACCTTACATGGACAGCTTCTTGTGCTATCATGACCACGACAGATGCAGCTTGGATGGGTTTGTGAAAGGGCTAGTGAAAGTGACTTCGATACCCATTGAGAAGACAAGGAATATGAGAGAGCAATAGATATAATCAACATTATTATTGTTATTATTATTATTATCATCATCATCATCATCATCATCATCATCATCATCATCATCATCATCATCATCACATCACCACCATCATTATCATCATCATTATCATCGTCGTCGTCATCATCATCATCGTTATCATCATCAGTTATCATCGTTATTCAACGATAATAACCAATCAGCCAAAGCAATCCTGCACCACCTTCGGAAGCCTCCCTGGGTTATGATCGGACGGTGCGGGATTGCTATCAGCTTGTTCCTTTGACAGCTAAAAGACTGTACTGCACCGGTCCCGTTGGTACCTTCGTGTGTATTCTTTCCCTTTCCTGGTTGACAACCAAATGTAACAATATGAATCCTCAGTGTAGGTATGCTGAAGAGTTTTGAGCATGCAGCAACACTCAAGGTACATTGTTTGAATGCTTTGAAAGGAATTCTCATTGTTTGAATGCTTTGAAAGGAATGCTCAAAACTCGTCAGTTTATTTATAATGAAGATTTATAGCGTTACAGTGGGTTTTCAATAGATGCTGCAAACTATTGTTGTTCCAGTCTTCATTATTTTTTTCTTGATTTACATCAAAATATTCTTTCAGCTGGGTACAAGCAGCTCGATCCCGTATTCGGCACGTTTCATAGATTACCACATCCATGTCCAGCCTTCAGCACTACCTCTCCCAGTGACTGTTTTACTTCTGAAACGTGTAGGTAGTAAACATGTCAACTGTCATTTCAAAAATATATAATTCATTTACGGAAAAATCCTCTCTTTATTGAACGCCCTTACTCGGGGATGACCACCTGAACTTAAGAGTGGCCCGTAGTCAAGTGGTTTAAGCATTTGCCTGTGGAGCTAACAGTTACTAGTTCGAACTACGAGAGGGGTCGGATTCTTTTCGGCTTTGAAATGCTCTTGTTCGCGCAGCAGAAGGACTAGATGAGAATCTGATTCATTTCAGGGAAAGTTAAAGGCGGCAGAGGGTTCGATGGGAATCTGATTCATTTCAGGGAAAGTTAAAGGCGGCAGAGGGTCTCGATGGTATCTGATTCATTTCAGGGAAAGTTAAAGGCAGCAGAGGGTTTCGATGGGAATCTGATTCATTTCAGGGAAAGTTAAAGGCGGCAGAGGGTCTCAATGGGAATCTGATTCATTTCAGGGAAAGTTAAAGGCAGCAGAGGGTCTCAATGGGAATCTGATTCATTTCAGGGAAAGTTAAAGGCGGCAGAGGGTCTCGATGGGAAGGGTCTGATTCATTTCAGGGAAAGTTAAAGTTAAAGGCAGCAGAGGGTCTCAATGGGAATCTGATTCATTTCAGGGAAAGTTAAAGGCGGCAGAGGGTCTCGATGGGAATCTGATTCATTCATTTCAGGGAAAGTTAAAGGCAGCAGAGGGTCTGGATGGGAATTGATTCATTTCAGGGAAAGTTAAAGGCAGCAGAAGGCCTAGATGGGAATCTGATTCATTTCACGGAAAGTTAAAGGGCAGGTTGAAGAAGGGTAATGGGTTCCGCTCTCAATCTTACCGCGCCCCAGAGATGGACAGTCTCTGACTGTTCACCCTACCGCTACTACTAATCAGATACGCAAGTTTTATTGAGTTCTTTTAACCTAAAGAAGGCTAGACATAAAGGCGCACGCTTGTGTGTGTGTGTGTGTGTGTGTGTGTGTGTGTGTGTGTGTGTGTGTGTGTGTAAATATATATTGTTGTGTGTAAGCGTGCAGGTGTGTGTTTGTGTCTTTGTTGTGTCCGCATGTACATTTGAGTGTATGTAAACTATGGTAAAAGAACAATTAATGGCACTTTCCATTAATAGCAAGTGCGTGGGATTGCGAGAGAAAGATGGTGAACCTGCCAAAGAGGCGCATTTTTCAACACAGTTTACCTACAAGAAAGCCTGCTGTAACACTAGGCAAAACGAGGACTTTGGGAAATAGCCCAAAGAATCTCACTCGCGTACAGTACCACAAGATGCACCCAATGTGCTCTGTTCCTGCGTTTGTGAATGCTTGACTAGAATTTTCAGCAACAAAGCTGAAGTAATTTTGTACACGCCAACAGAAGTCTATACATATTAACTGAATAAAAAAAGATTCAAAATATAAAGAAAATTCCACACACACACACACACACACACACACACACACACACACACACACACACACACACACACACACACACAAAAGAAGTATAGGTTATTCAAGCGGCTGATGCATTGTTGGCAAACATTCAACATCGAACTGCACACACACCACGGAACGTGTGGGCATTTCCAAAATCGGTCTGACATATTCCGAGAGACCAACGGCCCGAAAGAGAACATTAAATTTGGATGTTTTTTACTGTGTTTGATCGCACTTTTCTGCAAACTTGGTAAACTCCGATAAGGAAAAGTTAAATTGTATGGTGCCTCAGTTTCGTAGAAATTTGGAACGACGCACAAAAGGCACATAAATACATTTTGTGTGACTGCATTCTAGTATGAGTGTACCATGAGAACAAACGGATAGATTTTTTTTTTATTGGTATTATGATTACTCGCCTACAGATTTGAGGTGCTTGTTTTTAACATTTTGCAAAACGAAAATGGTATTATTCTACGGTCTGAATATACCTACACTTTTCATTTCAATCGTTTAGAAGAAATCTACCGTTGAACAACAATTAACAGCATCCACAGTTAACCCTTTCTGATTTTGTTTTGGTGATGCTGTATGGATTAATGTTGATTGTTGGTACGAGAAACCGACACACTGAAAAACAAACCTTTGAGACCGAAAAAAGGACCACACTAGCGTTAACGTAAATTCTTCTCTCATCGGATGGTCAGCAACACCCTTGTATGGATATGAAGTTGATTAGGGCAGAAAACGACACCATCGTCACCGTTTCAAGATCATACATATCAAGCAAATAAAAGAGAGATTTTTTTGCCTTGGCATACACCCCTGTACTTCGCAAAAAAGGGAGACACTGTACCATTTTGGAAGACACATGACTTAATGTTTTTATACATACTAGCAACAACATTCATTTATTTGTCATGTAAACCGTTGTGAATAAGTTTCCTCCATAAAGCACGGGACACACAGAATCAAATGCTTTGCACTGGTCAATAAAAAGCACAATACAGTCTTTGACTAGAAGATAAGAAAAGACTGACTTTAATAAAACATGTGATCTGTGGTAATGTGGTTCTTTCTAAAACCGCTTTGGCAATCTGAAAGAAGTTTGTTATTCTCTACAAGGTCTTGAAGTTTGTTGTTGATAACAGCTGTAAGTAGTATGCTTACACAACCTATGTAGTGTCTGTATAATTACCTTGTTTTGTGCGTTCCTTTTACCTTTGTACATTGGTAGCTTTAAACCTTTTGTCCGTTCTTCCGGTACGTTTCCATCACACAAGACAGCGTGAAATACCTTTTTCGTATTGGCTTGTCCACACATTTCTTGCCAGTATACCCTCGGATTTGTGCTTGCAAGCGTTTTAAGTTTACTCTCAAATATATTCTTGTCAAATCACATCGCCCTTTTCACTGCATTTTTATAGCTTTGTTACCCCGGGTTAAAATGTTCTGAATTTGGCGAAGTGCTGTTTATTTTTGTTTTAGATTTGGCGTCAAGATACCGTTTTTGCTTCTCCTTACACTCTTTGTTATGCCACGGATCGTTGTTCTTTTTCCAAAAGATTCAACTGATGGCCTATGAAATGTTGTACCAAGAGAATTTGCAGCATTCAGTTATAATCCACTATCCACTGATTTTGTATTGATATCCTTAATATTCCGGTTGTCACTACCAAGAAAATCGGAAAGTTCTTGTATGCCAACCTGTCTTGCTGTAAAACAAACTAACAAAACCAGTTGACTTGTTGGGAACCGAAACTTTTACCCTCCTAGCTAGCGTTGTTTGTGTGTGTAGTAAAGTTAACATATCCGTGTTTACATCTGTATTCCTCGCTGACTACTGTCACGTTCAACATTACAAAAAAATCAATATTCATTTCTTAAACATCTATCTGAATTATATTACATTTGTTTCAAACATACGTTGAACAAGTCTGATTTGAAACCATCTTAATTTAACGCCTTAATTCTGGATTTAAAATTGAATTGCTACTCCATTTAATGGAACATTCTGGCAAAGATGTTGTTTACATTAGTATATTGTAATAGACATTCATTCCTTTATACACAGAAAATTGTTCACAGTTTATTTGTTTCAGTCGCTTTGTTGTTCACAATTTTCACTCCACACTCACTTGCATAGCTTTCCACAACCTGAATATATCCTGAATAAGAGACAAAATCAAATGAATGACACAGAGAACAAAGCATTCTTAAACGGTTAATATGACAAGAACTTCCCATGTGGATGCAATAAATGCCTTTTCGACAGATTTTCCACATTCAGACTTTTTTTTGTAAGACTTTCTTTCCCACGTGGATGCTCTTGTTATAGAGAATTGGTTCTGCTACAAACTCTTCCTCTGAATCTTCCTCTCGCAAATTCTTTATAAGCTTGAAATACGTCAGACCAACATTTTTTTATCAGCTGATGCAAAACGGGAGTGTCAGGCACTAGTCGTTCTTCCAGATGAGATTGTATTCTAGGTTTATTGTCTAGTATCATAGATCGCAATCTGTAATTAGGTATCTGAATTTGCTTAGGCAGGAGAGTTTTATTGCCATTATGGTCTTTCTTATATCAAGTATATTTAACCCTCCATTGAGAAGATTTACAATGGCTGTTTATCTACTTAGTTTACAATTTTCTCTCTATTCTATATGAACTGAAATGCCGATCTGTAAATACTGTTTATAACATTATAAGGTCGAAATATAATCTTTGATAGGTGCAACCATACACCATGTCATATATAACCCCAATGCCAGTCAGTTTGAATTTTATGTGATGTCACTCAAAGAAAAAAGGCAGCTTACTCCCCGACATCCGTTTCTTTGAAGACAGCGTCAAGTTGTTCACTCTGTGCCACTGTGAACCAGTTCTTCCAGTCACCGATCTCCCCTGTAGATTGATCACATACTTTTCATTAACAGAATCCGCCATCTCTCTCTCTCTCCCCCCCCCCTCTCTCTCTCTCTCTCTCTCTCTCTCTCTCTCTCTCTCTCTCTCTCTCTCTCTCTCTCTCTCTCTCAGTCTATCTTCAATTATTGTCAATGTTATTATTAATGCTTTGTTTTCGAAAATAGCGTGATGATGGTATAAATTGTGATTTGGTTGTCTTGGTGATGATGGTGATGATCATGGTGATGATCAAGGTAATCATTAAGGTAATCATTATTTATTATCATCAGGTAATCATTATTATTATTGTCGTCATTCAGACACTCTTCCTTCTCGCCCTTCCTTTCATCATCTGGATATCTTCTGTATAGGCATGCACTTACACCGGAATTTAGTGTGTATCTTATCAGAAGGTGCGCGGATGAATAGGGTAGGTGGATGAAGAGTGGTCTATGTAAATGCTATGTAAGTGTGCGTGTGTGTGTGTGTGTGTGTGTGTGTGCGTGCGTGCGTGCGTGCGTGCGTGCGTGCGTGCGTGCGTGCGTGCGTGCGTGCGTGTGTGTGTGTGTGTGTGTGTGTGTGTGTGTGTGTGTGTGTGTGTGTGTGTGTGTGTGTGTTTTTTATCAGAGAAAACAGCCTCTTTCTCTTTCTGTCTGGAGAGATAGATAGGTAGAGAGATAGATAGATGGATGGACAGGTAGATAGACAGATATATAGATAAATAGACAGATAAATGAACAAATATTCTTATTTGATAAGAGCCTAGTTTAAATCTGAGTGACTCGTATAAGGGCTGTGGTATGGACCAGAACCAAGGGCTCTTTTGGGCTGGCTCCCCACTTTGCCTTCAACAAGTGGCTACTAAAAACAAAAGGAAAAGATGCTCCCAGGATTCACCGAAAGGGGGAGAGAATGATGAATCCATCGGTGCTCAACCAATCACGACTGCAAATCCCAAACGGACTATGAACATGGACCAAATGGAATATCCATGTGTCTGTGGAAAAGCGTTTCGCTGCCACCCGTGGCATGAAGATCCACAGAACAAAGATGGGATGTGTGAAGACTCATCTGAATGAGCAGCAGCGCACTGCATCAGCAGATAAGACGTCGAAGACCAAGGCCAGGATTTAAACTACAGTGCCAAGGACATCCACGCTGTTGGTTCGGATGAGGAATTTGCACAGACCCTCGATGCCAGGCGCCTGAAACTCAACCTGCCACGAGCAAAGGAGACTGAAGATTGGGAGAAACTGGATGCAAAAATCGTCCAAAGACTCGATGCACTGATAGGGAAAAAGCACCCTGGAACGCAAACTAGCCACATATGGGGACATTGTGTATGCCACATGTAGACGACGCCTATGGCAAAGAAATCCAGACGCCAAGAAGAGATGGACACGATCAGGGCCCAAAAGGAAAACCTCAAGAAGCAAATGAAGACCGCACTGCCAAACAAACAGTGGAGCTTGTCCTAAGCTCATGTAAAGTAGCCCTGGCTCAAGGAAGGTACACATGGAGGCACATCCAAGTGTTAAAAGAGACTGTACAAGTAGTCTGGGCTTATACCAACACACAAAAGGGAAAATCAGGACTCCAAAAGCACCCGCAACATTCTTCACGGCAGGAGGCAGCGAATCATGGCCAAGAACAACAGTGCCACTCGGAACATGCAGGTATAGTCTGCTGGGCGGGGCGGATGACTGGCAGTGCACTGCAGACCCCCCAGAATGGAAGAGTCACCCAGATATCATCAGCAAGAGTTGCATGAGACCAGACATAGTAGTCCACTCTCAGTCAACCAAGCAGCTGATCATGATCGAGCTCACGGTGCCATATGAGAACAGAATGGAGGCAGCTCAAATCTACAAGACTGAAAAGTATGCTGATCTGGCAAACAGCTGAGGAGAGAAGGCTATCCGTCAAAGTCCTCACTGCAGAAATTGGAGCTAGGAGGTTTGTAGGAACGTCTGCATACAGCCTCATGAAACAGCTCTCAGTTGCAGGGAGGGAAAAACCAGAGCCCTGAAAGCAATGCAGAAGCGGCAGAGAGGTGTTCAAGCCGGATCTGGTCAAGGAGGAACAAAAGTGAACTTCATAAGGCTTAACTTTCCTACAAATATCAGGTGTACCAGTGGCTCAGTGGTTAGTGCGCGAGTCATTAAGTGGAAAATGAGCATGTCCAGAGGGTCATGGGTTCGAATCCCAGCCATGGCTCGTCCCAAGATGGGGAAAAAAAAAAGGGCAGCAGAGGGACATCCGGAGTCATGAACCGGGTGTGGCCCAACCCCTGTAAAGTGTCAGGAGATACGGGCCGAAACACTTGCTTGAAGGGGGTTCCTCTTCTGAGGACTCTCTGCTGCCACGCTCTCCACGAGTTTCTTTCTACTGGCATGTATGCCTTCTTCAATATATTTCGAAATTTTCGAAAACACACACACACACACACACACACACACACTCTTTTCAATAGATCTGTTCCGGAGAAAAATCAGGTGAAGATAACGTCCCTCTTTCCATTGCAAACAGAGTTACCTTTTCTCAGTTCATAGGTCACAAAATATCTATAGAGTCAAATATTTGACTAGAAGCGCACGCTAAAACAGCGACCAGGATACCAATGTTTGGGAGTACTGGAAAACTGGAAACCCCCCCCCCCCCCCCCCCCCCCCCCCCCGCCTCTGTGGTTGAACTATGATGCTGACTGATGGAGCAACATCGTTTTGCACGTGCCCACCAGCACTGCCCTATCAAAATAGCAGGTTCACTCGCTGAACGCGAGCTCCAACAAATATTACCTCCCCTGCAGGCACATATCAGAACATCGTCTGTTTAGCTGAATTCCCTGGCGGGCTATTCAAGGATCCAAGCAGTTTGCTTCCTCTTTTAATTAGGCCTCAGCTGAATTCTACCATGCCATAGCTGGTCCTTGACATTATTAGATGAATCTCTACATCCCACACTTGGAGCATAAAACAAAAGCAAAAGTGGAAATCAACGCACGTTCTAGACGAAAAAAAAAAAACATATTCAGAATCTTTGGGTAGTGATTGATGACAAGCTTTCTATTGATGTTCGAGGATCAGAGTTGTTGGTATTCTTTCCCCTCCTTCTTCCATGGCCCAATGTTTTTTGAAGGCAATGACCATGATGTGGTCAGAACAGGAAACAAGAAACACGCACAATTACAACATGAAGAGAACCTCATTCTGAATCACATTCCTCTTCGTTTCGGTCACTGGAGTTGAACCGTAAGAGCCAGCCCATTGGCCAAAACACGTTACAACCCGATAGCTTCACCATCTTGCTACATTCCATGACCAGCTATGCAAATTGTCCAGCGTCTTATACGATGCTAAATTACAAACTCCTCCTCACCACAAGTCAGAAAGAGAGAGAGAGAGAGAGAGAGAGAGAGAGAGAGAGAGAGAGAGAGAGAGAGGAGAGAGAGAGAGAAAGAGAGACAGACAGACACACAGGCAGGCAGACACACAGGCAGGCACACACACACACACACACACACACACACACACACACACACACACACACACACACACACACACACACACACACACACAGCACAGAGCGAGACAGAGACTGAGAGACAGAGACAGAGAGACAGACAGACAGACAGACACACGGAGTCCAATTTACAGAATGATTTCCGTGCTACCAGTAACGACCATTTTCCGACCTTTCCGGTAAAACCGAGGTGCTCCCTCTTTCCACTTCTGGTCTCCGTGGAGATCTGGTTCCTGAGCTTCTTTGACTTTTTTCAGCTTGGAGAAGTGACAGGCGTCAGCGATTTGCTCACACAGTTGTCGGCCTCGGTTGAGACCCAGGAACTGATCGATCTTCAGGATCTGCGCCACAGGATCCTGTCATTTAAGACGTAGCTGCGTTGAATGACATCTAGGTAATCAACATGAAACAGTCAGGCCCTTGAATCAGTGCTTCTCTGCCCCCAATCCCATCGCCCTCATCACCACCCCTATAACACGAATGAGGCGCGCGTCTGCCACGCACGCACGCACGCAGGCACGCACGCACGCACGCACACACACACACACACACACACACACACACACACACACACACACACACACATACACGCACACATACACACACAAGCGCGCGCACAGACGTACGCATGCATGTACGCACGCACGCACGGACGCACGCACACACACACACACACACACACACACACACACACACACACACACACACACACATACACACACACACACACACACACACACACACACACACACACACACACACACTTAGCACACTTAGCACACTTAGACAGTAGCTTGGTTGTTCGTACGTCGACCCGACAAGGATCACTTCAATCATCTTAAGGTGAGAGAGGGTGAGACTATTCGTGTGTACACGAGAAGCTGATCAAGCTGATGCGAGCATGGAATGTGTGGTGACAGCTTGGACAGGGAATGTGGGAGACGTCCTTTTGGTTGCCGGCTCGGGCTTTCCTTGCCTGTCTCTTTGTTGTGCTGCAGCTGTCCTCCTTTCTTCGCATAAAATTGGCACCTTTGTGGATAGAGTAGCGCCATTCAGCTCGATTCATGGCAGTTTATTCCCACGTGTCAGCGTAGATCTTAAACGCTTTCATAAATGGTTTGAGAATGTTGTTGAAACCTTTCTTCTGGCATCCATGTGAACGACTTGTAGCTCAGCGTAGGTAGGTCTCTTGGATAGCCTGTGGTTTAGCATATGAGCTAAATGACTGCCCATCGAAGCTGAGACAGTACCAGGATGGTGTGCATGCTAGGCAAACCTGCTTGGTCAGGCACCTCTGTGTCTGGGATGTTGTCCTGTCATTTGATGTTTGGTCATCTTCTGAGGCAGATCGCGTGGAGGAGGTTCAAAGTTCTTGGCATGCCATTGGTACACTGTTCACGTTTTACATGCGTAGAGGAGTGTGGACAAAACATTGGCTCTGTATACCTTCAGTTTGGTCTGGAGGCTGATACCTCTTCTATTTGAAACATTGGTATGTAGTCTGCCAAATGTTCACTTGATTTTCCCATTCTTAAGCTCACTTCATCGGCGATGGTGACGTTCTGGGACTGTGCGGTGCCAAGGTGAATGGATTTACTCACTGCATCGAATCTCACACCATTGACTGCGATGTTAGGCTCAGCAAAAAGTCTGTCTGGGTCGAATTGATGCTGAACTTGTTAATGCTGCAGTACATGTCAGTTTCTAAGCCAGTGCTGAGGGAGCAGTCATCAGCAAAACAGAAAGTCCCTGATAATGGCTGTCATAACCTTAATTGATAACACTTGACTGGGTCTTCTTCAGAACAACGATATAATTTGAGGATTGGTGATAAAGACCGAAACAAAATGGGGGGTCAAAAAGAAAACAAAAACAATGCACAACGTTTTCGACTCTTAGAGTCTTTTTCAAGTGACATGAAACGAAACGACAGTACACGCAAATTTTTCTGTGTTAATGACGTAAAGAACGGGGAGACGCAGATAAAACAACAAAGACGTCACAATAAATTTTGACGTGACAAGAACTCAAAACACACACACACACACACACACACACACACACACACACACACACACACACACACACACACACACACACAAACAAAATAAAATAAAATAAATAAGATAAAATAAAGGAGGCTGGGTAGACACAGGCTAAGAAAGGTGAGTGAACGGAAATCAGAGGAAATCTGATTTGAAAGTAGACGGTTGTTGTTGGGAGGGAGGGGGCAAAGAGGGAGGGGAGGAGGGAGAAGGGGAGGAAAAAAAAAAAAAAACAAAAAAAAACTTTCACACACACACACACACACACACACACACACACACACACACACACACACACACGTGTGTGTGTGTGTGTGTGTGTGTGTGTGAAAGTTTTTTTTTTTTCCCCTTCTCCCTCCTCCCCCTCCCTCTTTGCCCCCTCCCCCTCCCAACAACAACACCGTCTACTACTTTCAAATCAGATTTCCTCTGATTTCCGTTCACTCACCTTTCTTAGCCTGTGTCTACCCAGCCTCCTTTATTTTATCTTATTTTATTTTATTTTATTTGTGTGTGTGTGTGTGTGTGTGTGTGTGTGTGTGTGTGTGTGTGTGTGTTTTGAGTTCTTGTCACGTCAAAATTTATTGACGTCTTTGTTGTTTTATCTGCGTCTCCCCGTTCTTTGCGTCATTAACACAGAAAAATTTGCGTGTACTGTCGTTTCATGTCACTTGAAAAAGACTCTAAGAGTCGAAACGTTGTGCATTGTTTTTGTTTTTTCTTTTTGACCCCCCATTTTGTTTCGGTCTTTATCACCAATCCTCAAATTATATCGTTGTCATAACCTTAATTTTTGCCTTGAGCCTCTTGAGGTTTAACAACTTTGCATCTGTTTTTAATCTAATGTTGAAGCTTCTCCGCAGCATCAGACAGCATAGCAGAGAACATGATGCTGAGCACAGTGGGTGCTAAAACACAGCCTTGCTTTACGCCATTTGTGACAGAGAACAATAAAAATGCATGTCTTTGTTGTCCTGGACTCTGGTCTGCATAACTGGATGTCGGTGGGCATCGTACATGGCCATGATCTTCCAGAGGCCTACTCTGCTGACAGTACTGAAGGCCGTGATCAGGTCCACA
>JADBJO010000322.1:67500-82500 GCA_016801955.1 Conus betulinus | reverse complement strand
TTTAACTGAGTGACCTGTTTAGTCTGGTAGCCATTATATTTTATACAGTTTTGTTTCTGTAGCTGCCACTCAAATCTGTGGCACTTTGTACTTATAGGACCGGGGTTCGATTCCCTGTTTGCCCTGCAAAGCTTGGGTTCTTCTTATTCTTATTCCTTTTATTGTTGTTGTTCTTGCTGCTGTTGTTGTCGTTGTTACTTTCACTTTTCGTCTTCGTCCTCCTCCTCCTCCTCCTCTTATTCTTGTTATATTTATAACAAACGAAGGCCTGATACAGATACATGTTTTCTCACAAACTGCTAAATTTGCTGAGCAATAGATCTTGAATCTACTCACATTAAGCGCTCGGTCGCATGTTCATTTACTGCGGTTTCTAAGGGAGAAACTCTTGATTGAAAGTTTACCAGTAACCTAGCATCTGTCAACTTACTGAACAAAAGCGAACAGCCTCACAACAACAGACGACACATTTCTCTCTTTATCCACTGGAAGACAGTAGCCCTACAACTGTCTTGAGTTTTTTCATTAATTTCATCAACACCTTTCAAACATTGATGCTAACATTTTCTAAAAGATATGTTATTTGACGTTTTTCAATATGTAAATGTCACAACCTGACTTAAATAGAGTACTCTGACTTACATCGACTTTGCCGAAATGCACCCGAGAGAAACGGGACAATCCCCAAGCAGGAGAAATTGTCCATGTAGATGAACAATTACGATGTTTTGATTTTCATGAACTGGAGAACGCTTATAAGTAAAAACAGCATCGAGACTTCAAGTCTCAGGTTCACTGTTTGCAAATGTTGTCCGACACGTCAAAGGTCATGAATTTTTTTTTTTTTTTTTTTTTTTTTTTTTTTTTAGTATATCTGTATTTTTCTTTATCTAAATGTTTTAAGTTAGTAGTAGTGGTGGTGGTAGTAGTAGTAGTAGTAGTAGAAGTAGTAGTAGTAACAGTAGCAGTCGTGTTACTATCACTATTGCTGTTGTTTTTACCATTGTGAGCAGTAGCAGTATTAACAGTAGAAAAGGCAATAGCAGTAGTAGTAATAATATAGTAGCAGCAGCAGCAGAGTAAACTGCAGCAGCAACAGCAGCAGCGGCAGCGGCAGCGGCAGCGGCAGCAGCAGCAGCAGCAGCAGGCAGCAGCAGAAGATGCAGCAGTAGTAGTAGTGGTAGCAGCAGCAGCAGCAGTAGTAGTAGCTGTTGTTGATGTTTTTGTTGTTGTCACAATTATTACGAGCCGTAACAAAATCAACAGTAACAGAAGCAACAGTAACAGTAGTGGTAGTGTGGTGGTAGCAGCAGCAGCAGCAGTAGTAGTAGTAGTTGGTGGTGGTGGTGGTGGTGGTGGTGTTCTAGCACCAGCAACATTTGCAGTTACGATAAAAGCGGTGTTGTACTTGTTGCTCTCACCACTTCTAGGAAACGTCACAAGGAAGACGTCGCCATCTTTCAGCTCCATGTGATGTATTTGTTTCAGCTGGGCCCGGAAGTCGTCCGGTTCCTCCGTGGCGAAAAACCAGACGTCACCACCGTTTCCAAAGAACAGATCGTTTCCATGGCGGTCTTTCAGCTGAACTATCCCTCCGCTCATTCTGGACAGACGGTGATAGCCTGCGGACAGACAATTAATCGTCGTCAGTAGTGAGCACCTGGCTGTCTGACAGGTTATCGGTCTTTGTTGTTAGTACTCTGTTGAAAGAAAGGTGATCATTTTTGATTATTTCTTTTAGTGTTGAAAAAAAAATCTTACCATGGTTGATTGTTATTACTTTGCTGACAGGCTGGAAATCGTTTTTGGCAATAAGTACGTTGCAGACAGGTACGTTTTGCCAGTCATAATCCTGTTGGCCGATAAATGATAAGTGTTGTCACCTAGCGTTCTGATGATTAACAGATGACCTTTTTATGGTTATCAGTCAGTTGACCAAGATTCGAGGGGGTTGTCATGTAGACGTATAAGTTATTTGTTTATCATCTTTTATTTGGCTTACCTAGTATCAGTGGACAGACAGGAAATCGTTGTTTATAGCCAGTGTACCGTGATCAGACAGGTTATGCAATTAGACAATTAATCCCCCGAAGCAGAGAGGTTATGATCGTTGGTAATTCGAACATTCGCCATGGGTAGGATGTCGCTGTTAGTAGTGACAATCGTATAAACAGATGAGTTATAGTAGCCTTGATAGTAACCTGTTGACAGACGGGTTAAGACTTTGTACCTTGGGAACAAATCATTGTGTTAGTAGCTCCTACCTTGTTGTCAAACATGTTATCAATGGTGGTAGTGTCCTACCGACAGTCAGGTAATCATTGTTTGTAATTAGGACACTGTGTAATCATTTTTTTTGTGTACTAAGTACCCTGTTGATAGAGTATGATTGTTGATAGTTGATACCCAGTGCACAAAAAAGGTTTATGGCCATTAGTAGTCAGTATCCTGTTGAGAGACAGTTATTGTTGTGTGGTGGTTAGCACCTTGTCGACAGACTTGATAGTCAGCACCCTGTTGACAGATTATGATTGTGATAGTCAGTGCCCTATTGACAGGCTATGGTTGTTGATAGTCAGTACCCTGTTGACAGGTTATGGTTGTTGATAGTCAGCACCCTGTTGATAGACAGGTTATGGTTGTTGATAGCCAGCACCCTGTTGATAGACAGGCTATGGTTGTTGATAGTCAGCCCCCTGTTGACAGACAGGTTATGGTTGTTAATGGTCAGCATCCTGTTGACAGACAGGTTATGGTTGTTGATAGTCAGCACCCTGTTGACAGACAGGTTATTATTGTTGGTAGTTAGTACCCTGTTGGCAGGTTACTCTCGTTGATAGTCAGTTACCCTGTTGACAGGTTATGGGTGTTGATAGTCAGTGCCGTGTTAACAGGTTATGGTTTGTGATAGTCAGTACCCTGTTGTCAGGTTATTGTTGTTGATAGTTAGTACACTGTTCTCAGGTTATTGTTGTTGATAGTCAGTACCCTGTTGTCAGGTTGTTGTTGTTGATAGTCAGTATCCTGTTGATAGGTTGTGGTTGTTAATCAGTACCGTGTTGACAGACAGATTGTGATTGTTGATAGTCAGTACCCTGTTGATAGGTTATGGTTATAGACAGTGAGTACCTCGTTGAGAGACGGGTTTTGGTAGTTAGCAGTCAGTTCTCAGTTGACGGACAAACTACCATTGAATGTAGTAATTAATCTGTGGACGAATAAGTAATCATTGTTAGTAGTTGGTGCCCTGTTGAAGGACTGGTTATTATTGTAGTTAGCTTGTGGACATGCATTCAATCATTGTTGATAGATTGCACGATAAACATAGATGTTTATTGTTTAGTGGTCAGTGAGAAATGGGCAGATAGGTGATAATGTTCATCGTAAACACCCTTTAGATAGGGAGATCAGTGTCGTTCATAGTCAATACCTTGTGTATATACATGTCATCAATGATGGTAGTTGATGCCCAGTTGACAGACGCATAATTTGTGCCGGCAGTTTAACCGTCAAATAACGAAATCAGTGCTGATACCCGGTCGGCATATGAAAACGTTATCAAAAGGTGCGCTTTTGATAGTCAGTACCCTCGTACTTTTTTCTTTTTTTTTTTCTTTTTCTCCATCCTCTCATGTTTCCCAGCTTTTCCCCCCTTTCTGTGGGGCTTTTGTCCTATTTCATCTACTGTCTTCTTCTTTTTCTCCATTGACCGTTAATGCAAAATTGTGTGTGTTCATTGCTGATGGATATTTGCTCGCTGATTTGAACGTTTAGACGTTTGATACAGAATCACTGTTAACAGTTACGACCTTACTGCGAGTATGTCAGACATACTTATGAATAGCCTGCTGTCTGAAAGGTAATCAGTATGATATTTGTCACCCTGCTAAATGACAGGTGATCATTGACAAAGTAACTATCCTGTTGATTGACAGGTAATCACTGAGATTGTTACCATCCTGCTGATAGACAGGTAATCATTCAGCGTGTAACCACCCTATTGATTGACAAGTATTCTTGGAGATATTTAACACGCTGCTCATTAAAACAGGTTATGACTGAGGCAGTTACCACCCCCCGCCGATACACAGGTAATTACCGAGAGACATGCCACACTGCTAATTAAAAGATAACCCATAAAACAATTACCGCCCTGCTGATTGAGAGGTAATCATTAAGATATCATTTTGCCAATTGAGAGGTAATCATTGAGATAGTTACCACCCTGCCGATATTCATATAATCATTGAGATGGGATTGAACCAACTTTCTGATTTGTCTGATTGACAGATAATCGCTGAAATGCTTATCACCATGCTGATTGAGAGGCAAATACTGAGCCAGTTACTATCCTGTTGATTGATAGATAACCATTGGAATTGTTACCACTTTGGTAAATGACAGATAATCGCTGAAAAAAAAAAACTACCATCCTTGATTAAGAGGTAATCATTGACGCAGTCACCACCGTCCTAATTGACAAGTTTATCACTATGATTGTCACCACCCTGCTGATTGACAAAGTAATCATTGAGATCAGGGTGGTCGGCACTGACCTTTGAGTTCGCCTTGTGTGGGATCAATCGGGCAGGCTTAGGTGCTGGTTTGGGGCAGCCACATCCAGCACACAGAGAGAGAAAGAGCAGAGTACGTTCTTTCCTCTCTCTTTTGCTTCGCCTTATACTGACAAACGAGACTTACACAGGCTTGCGGAGGAGGTTGCTGCTGTTAACACACCTCGGTGAAAAGCACGATGGTAAAAATCACAAAACAAAACAAACAACTGTTACATTTCGGAACGACGTATTTGGAGGCAAAGTCAATCAGTTGACAGTTATGGGCCTTTACATCAAGGGCATGTAATTATTTCATCGTGGAAGCAAGCTTTACCGTGCCAGCGCGGTAAATCTAGCTTCCTTCCACACTGTATGATGTGCATGAAAATAGGCGTTGTCCACAATCAAGTCTTTGAAAGCAAAAGCAGCTTCTTTTTTTTTTTTTTTTAGCGTCAAACCTAAAAAACAAACAAGTCTAAACTGATGATAACACACAATGTGAGTAGTCGAAAGTGAGTCGAATTACCCTGAAACCTGCAGCAAATTTGAACTTTATCGCAGGTGAAAACCATAAAACGCCGTGTGACTGCACACACACACACACACACACACACACGTGTGTGTGTGTGTGTGTGTGTGTGTGTGAGGATGAAAAGCCGGGGGGGGGGGGGGGGGGGGGGGGCAGAGAGCTGGCCATGACTTGAGAGCTTTCATTGTTATCTGATTATGTTGTACTGATAAGTAAAGTGGAAAGGAGAGGAGACGTGATTAGCTGTATTGTCAAACAATGTGCGGAATGGGGTTAGGGTTGAGTGTGTGTGTGTGTGTTTGTGTCACTTTTACCCCATAACGAAAGAATTCAGGAACACGGGTGAGAACTTCGGCAATATGACGAGAGAGAGAGAGAGAGAGAGAGAGAGAGAGAGAGAGAGAGAGAGAGAGAAACAGACAGACAGAGAGATGTCGATCATTTCAATGAACTCGGGTGTTTGTGCTTGTGTGTGTGTGTGTGTGTGTGTGTGTGTGCCGCCCTTTTAAACTCCCCTTCCCCTCCGCCGTTACATCTGTTTAGCGATGATGCCTTTGACCACGCTAACCCCACTACACCTCCCATTCCTAAATATCCCCTCACAAAGCGCGTGAACATGCGCTCACTCGCACGCACACAAAGCGCGCGCGCACACACACACACACACACACACACACAGAGTCGCACGCACGCACTCGCACAAAGAGAGAGAGAGAGCACGCATACACGCGCGCACACACGCAGGGGGAGGGGACGCAGGGAGGAGAGAGAGAGAGAGAGGGGGGAGGGAGAGAGAGAGAGAGAGAGAGAGAGAGAGAGAGAGAGAGAGAGAGTTTGATGTTGACAGAACAGGGGGCTGGGTATCTGGTTTCAAAAAGTTGTTTCAGATACCATGGCCAGCAGATTAACCGGTATGTCACAGGAGGGAAGAAACAACACACACACACACACTGACTGACTGAAACCAACCATTTACTGTCAGATTAACATAGTGTTTGTACTGACAACACACACACACACACACACACACACACACACACACTGACAGACAGAGAGAGAGAGAGAGAGAGAGAGAGAGAGAGAGAGAGAGAGAGAGAGAGAGCAACTCACTGTGAGGTTTTCGCCTGCTCTGAGCTGTTGTACACTGTGTGCTGTGAAGAGAGTTGGTGCAATGAGAGAGCGCAACTCACTGTGAGGCTTTCGCCTTCCCTGAGGTGGTACACAATGTGCTGTGAAGAGAGTTGGTGCAATGACACCGACTGGGAACAGGGCCAAGTCGCAGTGTCGGCAGCTCGAGAAACACTCCGTGCTGAATTGCAATAGGGTCATCGTTTATCAACTGTGCCAACTAACGGGGTCAAAGAAAGTCAACGACACATTTGTATGTGATACAGTATTCGAGTAATACTGAACGATTAAGTAGTGGGGGGAAATAAGTGCAGGTTTACAATTCTTCCATCATTATAGTAATGACTTGGCAAAGATTTTTGAAAATAAAAAAAATGAAGATGAAGGAAATGGAAAATATGTGTATCATAAATATAACCCCCCCTTCACTAGCTGCATGAAGGAACCATCGCAATCCCTCTTGAATGCAGATGTCATGTATCGCCTGCTCCGAGGCCTTTCGTCCGCTGGATCGGACTCATCAGGGAGACACGACCGATTGTGTCTGTGCTCTTGGCGTCAAATAGAGACACACCACAGTCCGTAAATCTGTGGTGTTCTCACCACCAGTGGTTCAGTAAATAATCCAACAGCACCCCCCCAAAGCAGGCAGCGGAAAGGTAGTACATAAAACAAAACGAAAGTGTGGAGAGGAAAAAAAAGTTACTGAAAAACTAAAAATATGCAAACAGCATAAAATGTAGGGGACAATCTTTGAGCCTATGCTTTAGGATCCATTTAAGGATGTAAGGAAGATCAAAATATATGGAGCAGTCAGAGTGATCAGCTCTGCTGTTCAATAACCCAAGCATTGTCAGTGGCTAAGAATTGTTCAGAACAACCTTTACTTGGATCTCCTAAAGATGCAATCACCCACTGATTGACCACACAATATAATGCTGAACGATTAAGTAGTAGGGGTAAACAAGTGCAGGTTAACAATTCTTCCATCATCATATAGTAATGGCTTGGCAAAGATTTGAATTAAAAAAAAAATAAAGATGAAGAAAATGGGAAAATATATATTGTAAATATAAAAACCCTTCACTAGCTGCATGAGGGAACTATCGCAATCCCTCTCGGAGGCAGATGTTCATGTATCGCCTGCTCCTAGGCCTATCGTCCGCTGGATCGGACTCATCAGGGAGACACGACCGATTGTGTCTGTGCTCTTGGCGTCAAATAGAGACACATCACAGTCCGTAATTCTGTGGTGTTCTCACCACCAAGGGTTCAAAAAAGAATCTAAAAACCTACAGCACCCCCAAAGCAGCCACCGAAAGGTAGTACATAAACACAAAACGAAAGTGTGGAGAGGAACAAAGTTGCTGAAAAACTGAAAACATGCAAACAGTATAAAATGTAGAGGACAATCTTTAATAATAATAAAGTATTCGTTTACAAGTGCGTAACAGAAAATCATTTTCAGAAAGGCCCTGCCTGTCGTAGATCAAAACGGGATCAATTTCTATGACAGGTGTGGAGAGGGAAGGGGTTACGGGACCTGATGGAACACAAGGGGAACGGAATGGGCAGAAGTAAAAATCGGTTGTCAAAGTGACTCGATTTAACAACAGAGTTATCAGACAAGCCACTGTGATACAGATCCAGAGCACCTTTCCCAATCGTTCCAATCAGCGAAACAATAGACTGCCTTTGATATGGCTCTCATGATGTATGAGTACAGTAGGACAATATTGGTTAACCTTTCCCAATAGTTCAAACCGGCGGGTGTACCATCTGCCATACATAGCACTGCTGTTAATGAGAGGGTCCTGTGGTCACATAGAGTGTTTGTCTGTGGAACTGACGGTCGTGAGCTCCAACGACGCCCAGCGAGGCATTGGTCCTTTCAGAAAATGCATGGGTCTCTAGTGACCCACGACATCGAGCAAGACATTGGTCCTTCAGAAAAAGCATGGGTCACTAGTGACCCAGACATCGAGCAAGACATTGGTCCTTCAGAAAATGCGTGGGTCTGTTGTGACCCACGACATCCATTAAGGCACTGGTCCTTCAGAAAATGCGTGGGGGCGTAGATACCCACGATGCTTGACAGATATTTCAACCTTCATAATGCCAGTAGACATATTATTGAAATGTGATCATTGAGATAGTTTCCCAGCCCGTTTTTTGTTGACACGGTAACCGCACTTATTAGTCAGTAGTTTGTTGGCAGACACGTCACAACTGCTTGTATCTAGTACCCAGTCAGAAAGGCAGTCATTCACGTTAAAAGCACTGTGTTGAGATACAGCTAATCATTCTTTGTAATCCACTGTTGGCAGAGAGTAAATCTGTGTTGATAGTTTACCCCTATTGATAGTTAACAATCTGTCGACAAATAGATAAAAAAAAATATTGATAGGTAGAACCTTGCTGACAGACCAGTGATCATTGTCGTAAGAACCTGCAGACAGATAAATATCACAGTTGGCAATTTGTGTTCTAAGGACAGACAGGTTGTCACTGGATGTTAGAATCTGTACCCAGACACATACCAGTCCTATTGACAGACAGTTAATGATTGCTGGTGGTTAGATACCTTTTCCTAGACAAGTGATAAAGTTTTTATAGCAACCAGCCGCCGTGCCACTATATTTAGCGTCGCGGATTCCTGGCTGGAAGATCGTGGGCTCGATTTCATCAGAGCCATTAATCCTTGTTCCACCTCGCCCCTCCCCCCCCACCCCACCCCCCAACAACCCCCCCCCCCCCCCCCCCCCCCCCCAACACCCCCCTAGCACAAGCGTGTGTATCAATCATGTCTGCGCCTGGGAGACGCGCCGGAATATACAATAAAAGTAAACGTAGAGAGGAGCCCAGTCATGGAACTCCGTAGGATCGGCTTCATTATCTCATCATCAACATAAATGTCCCCAGTTCTGTGCCCCTTCATGCATTGCTCTCGTGGTGACCTCATTTTCGATTTCTTCTCCACGTCTGTGCCTGTGGTGAGTTGGATTCGAGGTCGCGTGTATGGCCAAGTCGTTAGGGACTCCGATGTCGTGTTATGGTCACCCGTGCCTTCATTAGAAGCGTGAACAATCTCTCTCTCTCTCTCTCTCTCTCTCTCTCTCTCTCTCTCTCTCTCTCTCTCTCTGACCTCATTGCAGATAGGTCGGTGCCCTTTAAAATCAAACCATTTGAGTTTGAATTTGAGTTTCTCTCTCTCTCTCTCTCTCTCTCTCTCTCTCTCTCTCTCTCTCTCTCTCTCTCTAATTACAATACTATGTAGCTTAAGCCAATAGAAAGACAGGGGGGGGGGGGGGGGGGGGGGGCCGTATGTCATGCAAACCTGGTCAGCTGTCCCTAAGATTTCTTCATAATCTCGTCAGGAAACGTCAGTCTCAGAACGACATGGGAAAGATGGGGTTATGAAGCTATAGATTACCCTCCTTCCTAACAGCGTCCTGCTTGGATCGGAGCAGGGACCCTTCCTGGCGTGTGGAGCTCCAGAGAGAAAACGGGAGTCTGTTGGATAGAAAGAAGGGTTCCTAAACAGCTCCGTTTACTATCATGAATAACTTGGGTCAGTTCCACGGCATGCATGTTTAAGGAAAAATATCAGGCTGCATAGGTAGCACGTAGTGTGGAAGTGAGGTAGGGCAAGTAGCATTAGAGAGAAAAAAAACTTGTTCAATATAAGCATCTTTCTTCGATTTCGATCCTTGACTCTTGTACCCTAGAGCCAAGACATCCATACTTTTGTACTTGCGGATCCCCATGCACAAATCGTCCACGTTCTTGGTAAAGCAAATGATATAAACACGAAAGATTGCCTTGGTAAGTGAATGCCACACAATTGTCCTGACGTAAATTAAAATGAATTGAAAACGCGCCAGATACTGGAGAAAAGCACTGAATGCCCACACACACAGAGAAAAAAGCAGGAACCAAATCCGTTTGAGGTATTAACCTGTGCTGCCATTCACTGAGGCAAACACACGCTCTCACAAAGCAATTTGAAACATCTTTTATGCAGCTTGATGGCACGCGCCTTTAAGAGGACTGCCAATTAAATGATGTTGCCAAGTGTGACAAAACAATTAAAGATACCTTTTATGCGACATAATAACGCGCGGGTGAAAACAAAAATTCAACGATGGCCATCAAAATTGCTTCACACGTCAGGATAATTCATCGAATCAAACCAAAATCGCTCTGCTGCTTTGGAATTGATAGCAAAAACCGCGTGCATTGCCGGCAGTTGATTGTGCCCTCACTGTCCTGCACGCGCAGTGTATGTCGGGAACCCCACGAGGATTGCCATTAGCCACTGCCTTCAGTGCAATGGTAAGCCCGGGGAATGATAGAGGCCCAACTCCAATTTTGTCTGTTGTTTGCCTTTCAATGACGGCATCGAGGCACAAAAGCTTAGCACTGAAATCATTCGTTTTAACTCGATAACCAACTTTGGCTTCAGATTAGAAAAGAAGCCAGAACAATGCGGGCAAACACTGAAAGAGTAATACTCAATGATGACGACGATGATATTGATAATAAAGATGATGACGATGCTGCTGCTGCTGCTGATGACAACGACTGATGATGATGATGATGATGATGATGATGATGATGACGACGACGACGACGACGACGACGACGACGACGATAATGACGAAGATGATGATGATGTCAGTTAGGGGCGATGAGAGGATGGGGAGCAGTGATGACAGTGCAGAAGATGGTGATGATGTTAATGACGACGATGATGATGATGGACACGGTTGCGCAATAAGAGCAAGAGGAAGGGAAAGAGCACAACGAACAGTAGGAACATTGATGGGTTTTGTTATGGTGGTGTGTGTTTTGGGTTTTTCACTTCCCGAAATCAAATTTTCTTAACACTGAATCATAATACAAAGCGTGTCTCCAAGTAGTGACAGTGATGTGATTGACTAGAAATTGTCTCTCTAACGATTTCCACATATTCTGAATAATGGACTGAACTCGTACGTAAAACTCGTCTGAAAGACGTCTTGCACACCAAAAAGATGCCCGTGCAGAATGTCACCATCGCTTCGTTCGCGCAAATTCAAACTCCACTTGAAACCCAAACGAAAGAAAAGAGACCCCCCCCCCTCCCTCCCCCAAAGAAAAAGCTCAAGGTTACTAACAGATTCCAGTCAGCTGGAATGAAAGCTGACACAGGGCCTGCAGTGGAGACTTGAAGTAGCAAGATACCCGACGGATCCCTCTCTCGAAACGTTTTAGGAACAGCTGAAAACTGCCATTATGTAGACACGTGAGAAAGTCCTTGACTTCACTGTAAGGAAAATCAAAGGCTGGCTGACGAAAACAAAAAGGGAAATTCAAGAACTGCTGGCGAGGGAGAGATCTGCTCACCATGCTCACTTGGCTCAGCCGTCTAGCCCTGAGCCGATAGCTGCCTTCCGTCGAGTATGCAGCGACCTCCAGTGCAAGCTTTAAGAGATCCAGAATAAGTGATGGATCACCCTCCCAGAGAAAACTCAGCTGTATGTGGACACCAATGACCTCGAGGGTTTCTATGAGGTCTTGACGGCTGTGCACGGTCCAGCATGACCATTCCAGAGTTTCCTTAAGCGCAGCTCATGTGACAAGGCGCTTCTCATGGAAAGGCGTCAATCCTGGCCCATTGTACATAGCTTTTCCAGGCTCTCTTCAGGGCTTACCACTCAGATCAGCAATTCTCTGCATTACCTAATGGCAACCACTCAGTCCATGGATCAGCAATTCTCTGCATTCCCTAACAGCAACCACTCAGTCCATGGATCAGCAATTCTCTGCATTCCCCAACAGCAACCACTCAGTCCATGGATCAGCAATTCTCTGCATTCCCCAACAGCAACCACTCAGTCCATGGATCAGCAGTTCTCTGCATTCCCCAACAGCCAGTAACTGCACAACTGGACGACTTGCCCACCATTGAAGAGACCACCAAAACCATAGAGGAGCAAATGTGTGGTAAGGCTGCAGGAGTCGATGGAATTCCACCAGCGGTTTGGAAACATGAGGGTCTTCGTCTGTTGTTAGGAACAGGACAAACAATCATGATCTCTATAATGCATTCATCATCACCCTGTGCACGAACAAAGGGGACAGTCAGACTAGGGGAGCGGGAACCACTCTGCTCTCCATCTCAGTAAAAATCCTTGCAAGGATATTGCTGAACAGAGTGGTCCCCACCATCGCTGAAAACCACCTACCAGAGAGCCAGCGTGGCTTCAGAGCCACCAGAAGCACTACATACCTGGTGTTTGCTCTCAGGCAACTACAAGAGAAGTGCTGGGAGCAAAACAATGGACTGTATGCTGCATTTATGGGCCTCACCAAATCGTTTGACATTGTGAGCAGGAAAGGATTGCGGCAGATCATGGAATGACTCAGCTATCCTCTAAAATCTGCATGAAGATCAGCATGGCCACGTCTGAGAAAACCGTGACCTCTCAGAAACCGTTCCTTATCATCACGAGAGTGAAGCAAGGTTGCGTTCTGCGTTACCATACACCTTTGCATGATCATCAAACAAGCCATTTGAGACTTTGATGACGAAGAATGAGTACATTCGATATTGTCTTGATGGCAGCCTTTTTCAACATGATGATCAGCTGTATGAAGATCAGCGTGGCCAGGTAAGTTTCAAACAGTGACCTCTCAAAGCCCTTCCCTATTATCAACGGAGTGAAGCAAAGTTTCGTCCTGGCACTGACTCTTTTTACCATATACTTTAGCACGATACTCAAATAAGCTACTGAAGACTTTGATGACAAAAGTGGAGTCTACATCTACATCTTCTCAATGGCATTCTTTTCAACATCAGACGACTACAGGCTCACATGAGGACCCTGGAGCAAAAGATTCAAGACCTCCTCTTTGCTGACGACGGTGCCTTGTTGCTCGTACAGAAAAAAAAACCTGCTTTGCAGCATATATCTTGCTTTGCAGAAGACGGAGTTCCTCAACCAACCTGTACCTTGGGTAGAATATCACCCTCCTCACATCAACTTGGAGAGACTAAACTAAGAAGAGTCCATCAGTTCACCTACCTGGGAAGAATCATCTCATCAGACGCGAAGATCGACAGGGAAATCGACAACAAATTGCCGCGGACAGTGCTATTGGTAGATTGTACAAAAACGATGTAAAACAAAAAAATATCCGAAGAAGGGCACCAAGATCAGGGTGTACACAGCCATCGTACTCACCAACCTGCTGTATAACTCTGAGTCGTAGGTCCCCTACCGTCACCACCTGAGATTCCTTGAACGCTTATATTACCATGCCTTAGTTTCATCCTCAATATTCACTGGAGTGACTTCGTCACCAACGTTGAAGTCCTTGAGCAGGCGGAGCTCACCAGCATTGAAGCCATGCTACTAAAGTCCCAACGATGCTGGACAGGGCACGTCTCCAGAACGGAGGATCGTCGCCTGCCCACGATTGCCCTGTTTGGTGACCTCTCCACCAGCCATCGTAACACCAAAAAACCCTCAGTTCATTGCCAGTGGTCTTCCCTAGCTGTGGATCATAACACCTAGTGTCATACCAATAACAAAGCTGTCTCCTCCTTCGAAAACAACCCACAGGGCCACGCTTGAGGTGATTACTTTTGATATTTACATAAACAGGTGTGTCATTTGGTTTTTAGTATGGTTTAAATGTATGTTGGTTGAGGTCTAACGTGATGCCCTCGCTGCTCTGAGTGATAGCCCTAGAAACATTGTAAATAAGAAAAAAGAATTGTGCAAAATCTTCCACGACCAAAATTTAAAAATCACCACAGAAGTTAACAAAAAGATAGTGAATTATTTAGACATCACGTTAGACCTCAACAACATACATTGAAACCATACAAAAAAACCAAATGACACACCTGTTTATGTAAATATCAAAAGTAATCACCCACCTTCAATACTCAAAACGATACCTAGAGGCATAAACAAGAGATTATCAAATCTGTCATGTAATGAAACAGTATTTAATAACACTGCAGCTGAGTACCAAGAAGCGTTACACCAAAGTGGCTACAACTACAAATTACACTATGACCCAGGAAATGATATGAGCAGACACAAGAAGAACAGGAAAAGGAAAATCATATGGTACAACCCCCCATACGATGGAAGAGTTAAAACAAACATTGGGAAAGAATTACCTTGGGTAATATTGTATATCAAGCCACTGTAAAATCAGAGAACGCTGAAGAAACATATATAGGTATCACTGAAAACCAATTTGAAACTAGATATGCAAATCATAAACAGTCATTTAACAAAGAAAGATACAAAAATCAAACAGAATTGAGTAAACACATTTGGAAACTCAAAGATAAAAAAATAGACTATAACATATCCTGGAAAATCTTAAAAAGAGCTGCATCATATAATAACATTTCAAAAAGATGTAATTTATGCCTAACAGAAAAATATATGATCCTATGCAAACCAAAATTAGCAACCCTAAACACTAGGATAGAAATGGTTAAACAATTGCAGACACAAATGGAAGTTCATATCAGCGAGCAGAAATAAAAAACACATGAAAAACACTGACCGCACGTGATGGCAGACAGCGAACACGTATAAAAAAACACCGACAACACCGACCCCCCATACCCTGACGACTGCACCAGCAAGAAACAGCGCTGTAGGTTTTTACCACTTACATTTTAATTTTAATCAAAGTTTTAACAGATGCCGCTCCCAACCCGGTTGAGCACTTTTTAAAAATTATTGTTGGTTAGCAACACAATATATATATATA
>JADBJO010000322.1:55000-65000 GCA_016801955.1 Conus betulinus | reverse complement strand
CACGCCTGTCTGCCTGATTGTTTATCTGTCTATCTATCTATCTGTCTATATGTCTGTCTGACTGTCTATCTATCTATCTGTCTATATATCTATCTATCTATTTATACGACCTTGGCCGACTCTGGGGAAAGGCCAAGTGACCGCAGAGGAAAGTCCTGTTGACAGCGGAAAAGGTTGTGAACTGAGATAGCGAAAGCTTGGCCATGTCTGGAGTTGTACTGTCTTCACCTAGCAGCGGAACAGCAACGAAGTCAGCTGCGGGATGCGCACGGCAGCTGCCTGACGCTGGCGTTTTTCGCGGTGGGCTCTTCAGTTATGAACAAATGGGCTGGTACACCCGTGGGAACACACCCCGTGGAGGTTCTGTCTTGTCACGTCCACTAGCCATTATAAAAAGGCATCTGCCAGCGAGCAGGTTTGTCCCTTGACGTCTAAACAAGTAATATTTAGGACAGTGAAAACGAAGAACGAGAAACCACTCATCAAAATTAGAAAGATAAACGGTTTCTCGTTCTTCGTTTTCACTGTCCTAAATGTTATTTGTTTTTTGCTTGAAGAAGACCCAAGAGGTCGAATTGAATGGTGTTTTGTCCTGTACTTTGTTTGTGTATGGCCTTGGCGGTAACAAAACCCCCTCTCTTTCAAAATTTTACTTCAAATTATTTAATAATGCGAATCACTAAGCTGATACCTGTAGCACCCCCCCTGATGAGTTTGGTTCCATTGCCATTCCTTCTACTGCTCCTTCCCACACCGAAATTGAGCCATCATTCAGGACAACGGGGATTCTTCTGCACAAATTCTAATTAAGAGCTAGAGATGTTAGACTCATTGTAAACTTCCAACGGCTGTGAATGAGAAATTAAGAAGAACTCAAAATCTGCAAGAAGAACTCAAGATCTGCCCAAAACAAGGCCGTGGAGGGGGATGGGGGGATGGGGAAAGAGGGGGGGGGGGGATCTCCATCAACTTTGCACTAATATCTACAACCCAGTAGCCAGCACCAACTACTTATACATGAAGAGTCGGTTTCTTTGGAAAGATGCATTGTACAATGACAGAGAGTAGAACCGTGATAGACGGTTAATACAGGAACTGTGTATTCCAAAATGTTTTTTTTAATAACAAAATTGTAACACAGGAGCTGCCTCTGTGAAGAATCGCCCTTAAATAGAAGGGTAGAAAAGCCAGTATTTGTCAAGGAAGCAACCTATTTTTGACGTAACACAGAGCGGCTGACGTCCGTGAGAAGAGAAAGCGCAAACAGCATGGCTGTCCTCCCGCACAGGACTCTATCCCTCCAGCCGTGTCTGAGGGAGACTCGTGTCTCACTAATTGTGCTTCACACTCACACCCGAGGACCCAACAAATGACTGCTTGTCTCCTCACCCGTCGATCCACGAGAGAATCCATCAAGGGAGACAATCGGGACCATCTACCACGCAGTAAGTGGCAGGTCGCCTTCTGGTGTCCGGCACTGGAGCAAACAGATGGCATCAGTGACTGCGTTTTCTAGTGGACAGATTTTGAACCTTTCCATTCGCTTGTAATATGTGTAAAAATTCAAACACTACGGATTATAATGAAAAATTTAAATCTCTCCTTGAAAATTCCTGGAATCTCTACATCTTGTATTATACGAATACGCACTAAAGAAGTCTCGTTTCGTCATAAAGTTTTAAAATTTGTACCGCTTGTTCAGACGAATGGGGGAGGGGGGGGGGATTATTTTCCAGTAATAAAAACTGAATTATTAAGGAACAATCAGCAAAGAGAAAACGATTTGGTTTGTCAAGCGTGTACGAAAGATGAATAAAATGAAGGGCGTATGGTGCTTTAAACGTTTGGTTCCAAAAGATATTTGCCAAAGTCTTTATTTCAAACAAAAAAAAGTTAAAACACTGGAATGTCGTAAGTAGTTAGAACAGTTGTGAAGGTATCCAGAATGCGCGCGCGCGTGTGTGTGTGTGTGTGTGCTAGTAAGTGTATATTAGTGTGTGTGTGTGTGTGTGTGTGTGTGTGTGTGTGTGTGTGTGTGTGTGTGTGTGTGTGTGTGTGTGTGTCTTTACTCTGTGTCTCCTCTCTGTGTGTGTGTGTGTGTGTGTGTGTGTGTGTGTGTGTGTGTGTGTGTGTGTGTGTGAATGATTCAAATCAATGGAACTGACCTTTGATAGGCCATGTTTTCTGGAGTTTGATGAAAATTTGCATTGTTGCACATCTTTTTGTATGAGATATGGTGTAGTTTCCCGTTGAAATAGATCAGTACCTTTCTGATTCTTTCTTTCTGTATCTGAACATTTTGTAGTAATGGTAGTGGTAGCAGCAGCAGCAGCAGCAGCAGCAGCAGCAGCAGCAGTAGTAGTAGTAGTAGTAGTAGTAGTAGTAGTAGCAGTAGCAGTAGTAGTAGCATTAGCAGTAGTAGCGTATCATCATCATCAACATCATCATCATCATCATCCTTCTCCTCCTCCTCCTCCTCCTGCTCCCCCTCCTCATTACTATGATTGTTGTTGTTGCTGTCGTTGTTGTTGTTGTTGCTGCTGTTGTTGCTATCATCACCATTATCAATATCATCTCCATCCTCATTTGTTCATGTGAGAGAGAGAGAGAGAGAGAGAGAGAGAGAGAGAGAGAGAGAGAGAGAGAGAGAGAGAGAGATTTTGTGAATATTTTAAAAGACGACTCAGATTCGCAATTCAATGGTCACTGTACGGAATGAATAGAGAGTCTTACCGGGTATGAAGACTGTACGTTCCTTGCCAGTCTTCCTTTTCTCTCTTCGTACCTGATACAACAAGAGATACTAATTAGCTTTTGTCATCTATCTCAATTAGAATTTTACCTCCTCGGGAGCTGGTGTCTCCAAAAGAAGAGGATTTTAATTCTTCACTATAGCAAGCATTGGTACATAAATTGTCTGACTTGATATTGGTAACATGTACGAAAAGGGGAATTATTTGTGTTTTTCTTTTTTTAATGCTGATATCAGATTCATGTTGAGGGTGCGGGTCAGGAAGGTTGATTGTGTGACCTTCACACCCACTCCCCTTCTCCAGACGACAACAGCTCCATCAAGGAGTCCAGACAGACTTGTCACAGGAGGCCAGTTTGTGTCTCGTCCTGATTAACCTCTGAAAATGCTCTCATCTCTTTAGTCTGCACGTGTCTGGGCCATCGCGCACGACAAACGTGTACACCCGAACTGGAACCAGCGCATAATGGCCGAGCTATTGCATATTTGAACGTAAACATCGCAGATTCGTCCCCCCCCTACCCCCCCCCCCCCCCCCCCCCCCCCCCCCCAAATGTGTACCTATTGATCTGTTTATTACTAGTAATAGCAGTGACACAATCATAGCAGTATATAGAACTCTCTCTCTTTCTCTCCCGTCTCTCTCTGTCTCTGTCTCTGTATGTCTTTATATGCATATAATTATATATATATATATATATATATATATATATATATATATATATATATATATATATATATATATATAGAGAGTATACAGAGAGAGAGAGAGAGAGAGAGAGAGAGAGAGAGAGAGAGCAAAACACATAACGAAGAAGAAGTTGCCTTTTCGTTACATATATCAACCCGTCTATATGAAGTGATCAACATCTGGATAACAAACGTATATACTAACCGTTCACTCATGACCAGGACAACGACAGTGTCCGACTTCACGTGCATGTGTTTCTGTATCCACTGCTGCTTAATGCCATCTCACGTTGCCTTCGTGGCGAAAGAGAACACAGCACGAATATCTGGTGAACTGATTTGTTTATTAATGGGTGTGAATGTTCCTCCTCTAATCTGTTTTAGACTGACCTTTTGTAGGAGGAGGAGGAAGAGGAGAAAGAACAGGAGAGAGAGAGAGAGAGAGAGAGAGAGAGAGAGAGAGAGAGAGAGAGAGAGAGAGAGAGAGAGAGAGAGAGACAGACAGACAGACAGACAGACAGACAGACAGACAGTGAGTAAATAATTCATGGCTTATTTGTTTAGGTCAGCCACGCATGTAGGGGTTGTTGAAAATGTAAAATCATTTATAATGCCAAACAAAAGGAATAATAGTTCAATGTGTAAGGAATCCTCTTATGAAACATCCAAAGAAGCTGAACAGAGAGACAGAGAGTGGAGGAGGGGACGGGGGGGGGGGGGGGGGGGGGGGGGGGGGGGGGGGGGGGGTGTGATGTCAGCAATACTTGCTTCCTATAGGTCAAATGAAATTTATGTGGGTGCCTTTGAACGTCTCTTGACTAACATACCCCAACTATTGGGTAGCTGACAGAGAACGTGGTAGGAAGAAACAGAAACACGTACGTGTATAAGCCATCCATCTTGCACACTTCCACTAAGTGACGGAAACCCCGAGGTCATCTAGTGCCGGGCGTCTGGAATGGATATTTGCCAGTCTACGACTAAACTGTTGTCTTAACGACAAGTGGAGGGGGCAGAGGTGGAAGAGAGATATTGTCAAGAAAGGTTTAAAAGCGAGGGAGGAGTGGTTGTTTTTTGGGGTCAACACTCACTCACGCGGACCACAGTCGTTATTTAATGTCAACTGGCTCGACAAAAAAAAAAGGATCAAACTTTCCAGTTTCTCACTGAGTCCTCCTGTGAAGCCTGTATCCAGTGCCTCACACCTCCCTCTATCTCTTTCCACTCAACATTCAGTCCCCTCTTCCCCCCCCCCCCACCTCTCTCATCTGGCTTTTACCACACTCTCCCTACCTCACCTCCACATGTGGCCTACGAAGGGAGCCCTTCTAATTAGCATTACCCCAAAGCACTAAACAGCCCCTAACCCCTCACCCTCTATCTATATAGTCTCCACCCACCCAGTTTCACCCACTTCTTTATCTTTAGCTCTGATTCAAGATGCACGTCCTGTAGTTATTGCTCATACTGTTTTCAAATGGATGACCCTCTTTATTTACTTATTATTGTTTGTTTGTTTGTTGTTCTACATACATTCTACTTCTACATACATATAAATCTACAAATATAAAGACATTGCATTCTCTCCTGTCCAGTGTCTGTTTGTCTTTAGAATAACTTACAAAAAAAAAGAAACAGATGAAGTGAATCTCCAGCATTTTACGACATATTTGCGATGCCAGACGCCACAATATTCAGGTCAGAGAACTCTGTGAGCAAAACAGATAAAATACAAAATATCAATCTGTCACGCATAATGCAAATGACTGTCTTCTTTTCTTGGGATGTTTTGTCATTTACCTTTCTTTAGTTTTATTTCATACCTTCGTTTCCTGTAGGGATTTTGATCGACACTTTTGTCTTCTCTGCATCAGAATCCAGTGTAAGTCAAACGTTCTGTTACGACAATAATGTGTGGATGGCCCAGGGACAGTAACGATGACAAACACTTTTACCCAGTACCTGAGTGGTGAACTTGATTACTCGCAACTCCCGGGTCACAATACTGTCACAAATATCAGGGTAAAGTTGAGGTTGAGTTCTCAGCTCAGCCACATGGCCTTGGGGAGAGCGGGGGAGGGGGGGGGGGGGGGGGGTGAGTGGTTAGAGGTGGGCTGTGTCTATGGCAAAGTTATGTAAGGCAGATAACAGTCACGTCGTCTTTTTCACCCAAAGATTTCCCTGAGGTGAATCGGGAACCTGTGCAAAGCTGGGTGGATGGAGAGGTTTTGAAACCGAAAAACAAAATCAACTACACGAGTAGTTCGAACTCGCGACTGATAGCTCAGCAGCTGTTAGGTCTAACATTTGACATGGGGCCCTCAGACGTAGAGTCAGAAAGTCTCTCTACATATCAAGTCTGTGCTAATGACCACTACCCTCTTCTCCACCTCTTCCCTCCTCTCTCTCTAGAGTTTTTTCTCCTGATTAGCCAGTGAATGTCGTGGTCAAGACTGATCATAAGGCAAGAAAGCACAACTCGGTAATACCGCTTTTACTGCCTTTAGGACCAAGAGAGATAGGCAGTCAGTCAGTCAGAGAGAGAGAGAGAGAGAGAGAGAGAGAGAGAGAGAGAGAGAATAAACACACCACGAGCGTAAGCTTGCAGAGATTTCTGAAGAGCAGGGTACAAACAACCTCTGACTCATTCGACTTAATTGTTGACACAGATGATTGAAACTGCCTTCGTTTTACGTTCAAACATTTGAATTCTAAAACGAACACACATTTCAGTCAAACTGGTGCGGGGGTTCGGACACTGACTCACACCAAGAGCCCTGTCGTGGCCTGTAGTTAATGGAGAGCCACTAAAGCGCGCATCTATAGCAAACGACTTTCTGTCAAAACATGAATTCCATTGGGAGGCTGCTCCCCCCTCCCATCTTTTCCCCAAGGATTACTCCTTCCATTGACATCCTGAATTAGTGGCCCTCTTTAGCATAAAAGAATAAAACGATGGTCCCTGGAAACCACTTTAGGGCTGTGAAGAACTAATGAGAGAGAGAGAGAGAGAGAGAGAGAGAGAGAGAGAGAGAGAGAGAGAGAGAGTCTCATAACATGATAACTTAATCATTAGAATCAATGTATTCTAATTTGAGAAAATCCTTTCAATTTTGAGGATCGAAAAAGTAGAACACAACTAAATAAATAAATAAAAATAAATAAATAAAATTAAACGAGGGTGCCCACGATGGTGATGATGGTGATGATGATGATGATGATGATGAGTTAAGATCACGACGACGATGACAGAGAAGAAGAAGAAGAAGAAGAAGAAGAAGAAAGAACCAAAGTGATGATGAAACCAAAGTGATGAAACGATGACAAAGCCAGTAGGAACTTCTAACGTGGCATATCAGCTGGGAAAATATTGTGTGCGGTGGTATTTGCATTTCTGACTAATAAAACACGTCACAAGCAACTTCTAATCAAATTCTGTCCAACAAACAATCGTCCACCCCACCCCCCCCCCCCCCCCCCCCCCCCCCCCCCCCCCCCCCCCCCCCCCCCCCCCCCTTTTTTTTTTTTTATCTTGGTCACTGTTTGCTCTCTGTTCTCGTGGATCTTTTTTTTTTTCTTTCCACTAACGTAAAATCCGAAACCACAGGATTCGGAAGTATATTTTGAGAGAAAGAAAAAAAAAGGGAAACTCGACGAGGAAATGTTTTGATTTGCACATTTAAAAAAAGGCATTCCCATTGGTATTTCTGTGTCTGATTACTCTGAATTAGTATCTGTATTAAGTATGACACAATACTTGCCAAGCATTTGGATCTGAAAGACATGGATTTAAAAAAAAAAAAAAAAATGACCGTCTTGCGACTGAGTTCTGAAACAAGAAAATACCCAAGAAGCCTCCAGCTCCACTGGCTCTCTCTCTCTCTCTCTCTCTCTCTCTCTCTCTCTCTCTCTCTACATTAGCCTGGGATTAAACAGGGGAGACAATTTCCGGGAGTTTAATCCGCACAGACCTTGACTTTGTCTCCGGAGAGACAAGTCGTCTGTGAGCTTAAATGTATCCAGCCGGCGATTCATTTTCATTCTCTTCCTCACCAACACACTTTCAAAGTAGTTTACTGCGGGTGAAAGAAATGTCCTGGTCTACACCTTTTGTTTTTGTCTTAAAACACGAGACCAACAACAAAGAAAAATAATTTGTATTCTTTGAGTGCTCCGTTCACCCATTGTGAAGCAGGCATTATTTTGCGGAACTAGCTTTTTACACGGCAAGCTGATGACAAAGCTATGAAAAACGATGCTGCTGATATTCTTAAGTGATCCGCGGTGTTAAACTGAACAGTGCTTAGTTAAACTGTAGTTTCATCAACGAAGCCCACAGATTGTGGGCCGATTTGTATGAAATTCATGTCTGCTTGCCTATGAGAACACAATGCGCAGATGCCACAGATAATTACGTACAAAAAATATAACAGAATCAGATGCACAAACGGAATATTGCAGAAAGTTCGTCACCATTGGAAATATTTGACCATTTCTCCGGCCTTCATTCTTGTACAAAAGAGTAGCACCGAGTTTTCATACGAAAACCCGTATTGATTTAATCGCAACATTTTCCTGGATCGATTTTTTTCAAGAATATATGGGCAGTTCTAAAGACCTTTAGCTACTATCAAGAGACAGAGATGAAAAGACAGTGGAGAGCAAGTGTTTCAGGTGTACAGACGATCTGAAATCACACACACACACACACACACACACACACACACACACACACACACACACACACACACACACACACACACACACACACACACACACACACAATACAGGAAAAAAGATCACGGCATACACTGATCAAATCATGAAAGTAATAAAAAAAAATCACCAAATGTATGTAACATTTACTTATAGTAAGATATGTCACCTGATAATTATGAAAGTTTGAAAAAATCAGTGTACGTACATCCGTATGCAAAACAAAAAAAAAAAAAAAAGTTTGAAAAAAGTTCAGGGAAACTAATCAAGAGAACAAAAACATCGTTTAAACAGCACGGCATATCTCGCTGCGGCAGTCTGTTTTGTATCCAATATGATCAGATCCATGTTTGAACATGTGTCACTAACATCATACACCTTTCGTATAGCTAAGTAGGCTGGATGGCAGAATTCTCCTGGCAAGTGAGGTGTCACTCAGTACCAGTTTGTAGACAGGCGTGAGGTCATGGACCTAGTCCGTGCTTGTACCTTGACGTGTGGTTGTCTTCATCTTGATTTCGTGGCTCCTTCGACTTTTGGTGAAAACAGGTTCTATGTCAATGCTCTCTGTTTGTTGCAAGTCATAATAAATCAGAGAACGAGCCAAAACGACATCCGCTTGAATCGATTTCGCTGGGTACACCTTGAATGCTCAGCTAGCATGGTCTGCTCCATGAATATAGTGTGTATGTGTGTGTGTGTGTGTGTGTGTGTGTGTGTGTGTGTGTGTGCGTGCGTGCGTGCGTGCGTGCGTGTGTGTGTGTGTGTGTGTGTGTGTGTGTGTGTGTGTGTGTGTGTGTGTGTGTGTGTGTGTTAGTTCCACTATAAGTGTTATTAGACGGGAAAAAAAAAAAAAAAAAAAAAAAAAAAAAAAGGGATTCTGTGTGTGCATGTACATGTGTGTGTGTGCGCGGGCGTGTACGCGTGCACGTGTGTGTGTGTGCGTGCATGTGTATGCGTTTGAGTGCGTGTGTGTGTGCGTGCATAATTATATGTGTGTTTGTGCGCCTGTGTGTGTGTGTGTATGTGTGTGTGTGTGTGTGTGTGTGTGTGTGTGTGTGTGTGTGTGTGTGAGAGAGAGAGAGAGAGAGAGAGAGAGAGAGAGAGAGAGAGAGAGAGAGAGAGAGAGAGAGAGAGAGAGAGAGAGAGAGAGAGAGGACTGTGCTAGGGGCAAGAGGGAGAGATTGGGATGGGTGGTGAGGTATGTAGATATTTACTTATCCAAGTTTAGTAAGATTGGAGCATAATGCAGGGGGATGGGTGGGTGGAGGGGGGGGGGGGGGGGTTGCGGGTGGGGATGGGGGGCATCAGGGTGGAAAGGAGGACGGAACAGAGGAAGGGAGGAAGGGGGGGGGGGGGGGGGGGGGGGGGGGGGGGGGACTATATATATATATCATATAATCGTAACTCTTTTATATCAATGTCGTACAACACAACAATTTTAGTTTAAAATACATCAGAGATAGATACCAAGTGGGCTGGAATTCAAAATTACAGAGAACATGCAAAGTAATGTATGATTATTTAAAATATTTTCAGTGGATAATGGTGCACTGGGCTGACAATTGATCTGCTAACTTTATTTTAGGAACAAAGTGCCTAGCTCCTGGGCAGTGAAGAAGTAGATGGTTTACGGTAATTTGTTTGCCACATATGCAATGTATATTTTTTGAATACTTTGTTCTAAAAGCATTCAATCGGAACTTATACATCAAACTAGTAACATGTCTGGAATGCATTACAGATAAATTGTTTAAAAAGGATTTCGGATTCGCTGCATTCTTTACTTGTACACAGTGTTGGTAATACTGACCATTTGTTTTTTTTGTGCAGTCAGCAGCA
>JADBJO010000322.1:40000-45000 GCA_016801955.1 Conus betulinus | reverse complement strand
GCCATATAATCTTTCTGGGGACAACTCTGAGTACAACCACTTTTAAAAAAAAACTACCATTCTGCTGTGTTTCAGGTGTCACCATTCATGACATGACGTAACATTACTACAGACTGCTTGAACACTGTAGGACTTCAAATCATGCAATTTATTATTCAGAAAGAAAAAAAACTGTGTTTTACGTACCACAACTCCAAATTCTGTTCAAAGCAGCATGAGTTCAGTTGCACGCACTTTACCACACCCCTGAAGTTTCGGGGAGAGAGAGAGAGAGAGAGAGAGAGAGAGAGAGAGAGAGAGAGAGAGAGAGAGAGAGAGAGAGAGAGAGAGTTTAGCAAGATGACGGGTATTATTCAACCTTTAATATATTCATTTTTTTTTTTTTTTTTTTTTTTTTTTTTTGCCATCATCGCCTCTCGCTGACTGCCAAAGGGATACAAGAGATTTACTTGGAGATAATGGTGAAGATTAAGTTCGGGCTGATAAAGGGGCGCCTCTCTCTCTCTCTCTCTCTCTCTCTCTCTCTCTCTCTCTCTGTCGGGAGTAGCTTCCCTTGCCTGGCTCCCAGCAAGACGTGGTTTCATCTGCTCTGACAAATTTCTGCCAGTATCTTCCAGCATGCCTGTCGAAGGTCTCCCCTCTACCCTCGAAGTATCTCTCAACAATGCGCTACAAGAAATGACTTTGTCCTCATATATAGATTGAGGGCAGAGGGAAAACAAACAATTTTCGTTCTTCGATTGAGAGCTACAAAAACTGTCACGAATACCGTCCAGCCCCCTGTCGCGCGAACCGGCCACAGTGTGTCGTATCGACGAAAGTGCACCTCACGAGTAAACAGGGACAGACGCCGAGCTGAAGTCTACAGAAACTGTCACCAGCAGCAAAAGGCAAGTGAAGGGGCTTCTTCTCCATCCAATCTATTTTTGCCAACACCACCAAGCTTGATTTACAACGTAGACAGAACTGACCTCAAACACACTGTGGTGAAATGTTTGAACGTGACAATCCCCCTCCCTCCGTGCCCCAGCCTACATGGTACACAGACCCAGTGACACGTTAGAGCAGATCGACATGGGGCCCTGTGATAAAGACACTGTGACAGTCAGACACGATGGAGCCTTGTCTCTGGGCATAGAGTCTGTCGACTCATGTCAGTCAGACTGTGTTGAGGGGTGTGGTTTATGATAGTTGTAATAATAACGAGACCCCAGCTAGTGCAGAGACTACGACACAACTTGAAACTGACGAGGTCGTGGCAACTGAAAGTGACAGTGATTCACAGTGTACAGACAACAGCAAAGACAGTTGCCAGGTGTGAATGAAACACAGAGGGATCTGTCTGACAACGTGACCATCAGGGACATCATGGAGTATCTTCAGGACATGGCAAGAAACATGGACAGTTGTCACCCTGTTAATCGGCAAGACGTGGAAGTGACTGCCAGCAATAGCACGGCTGTCAACAAGGGAAATCCTGGTGATAATGGATAAACTTGCTGCCAGTCACATGGACAGTCACATCGGTGTCCGATGTTAGTTCAGTGTTTCCGTGATCTGTTTCCCCCCAATCACGATGTTGCTCTCTGATTGGAATTGTGCGCATTTAGTCTTTGGTATTTACAGTTTGTCCCCTACACCCACCGCGCCCTCGAAGTGAGAATGGGCTTATGTGTGCGTCCACACATGGAATCTTGGCTTATAGTTTCATGCGAAGGAGTATTTGGGAAATGGAATCAGAACCAATATTAACTGGAGTGAAAAATCCCCCAGTACCGAAACGGCCCGGTGGACATTCGAACCCGCAACCCAAGGATCACCAAGATTACGAGCCCGGTACTGTACCAGCCGAGCTATTCCGGCCCCAACCATGCGTGCCTACAGGCAGGTGCACAGACTGGCGTCTACAGACAGAAGCCTGTGTTTCTGACCTTCTGTGTGATCTCCATTCCCAGCCAACTGCTGATAAACTGTCCAGTCTTTCACGCTGTGGTGATTGACAGACACGCCCCATCGACTCGGCGCCTGATTCCAAATTGTCCCCCGTCGCCATGGTACCAGAGTGTGAGACTAGAGCTGTGGGAAGCTGGGCAGGGGAGGAGAGGATCTGAGATGAACTGGCGCGCCATTGACTTGAATGTTAATGCACAACATTTTCTGGCAGCTACAAATGGCTTCACAGATAAAGCAAAGTCCATGTGTTATTTGTCGAAAATGCTTGCATGCACCACGACCAGCCCGTTGTTCGCTGCCACTCGTAACCTACTTGGAAAAATAGATAGCGCTATTCTCCATGTGATCTTGACCCCCGTTCCATCCTCTCTGTGGATCGATTGTCTTGATGTTTTGCTGCCATATCTTATCAAGGTTATCCATTGTTCGTTCGTATTGGGGTATTTCCCAGAAAATATTCACATCTTCTATCGTACACTCACTGATCAAGAAGACAAAAAAGCTCCTTCGGATCACAGATGCTTGAAAATATTGGCCTGCCTCAAATTTGTCACTTTTTCATTTTCAACACTGCTGGAAAGATGGTACTGTCTCCATTCGTATCTCACTCAGAACTACATGATTTCATTAGTCAGCTTACAGACATGGCCACAGTTGCGAAACTACTCTTCTTGAAATAGCCAGGGACTTAGGCGGTGGCGTGGATGATTAAAAAAAAATACCTGTTCCTACTCTTTTAGATTGTCAGAAACCTTTGACACTACTGAGCACTTTATTCTCTGGGATCAAACTTAAAACTTCTCTTGGTAATCCTGATACAGCACTGGTATACACTTATCTGACAAACTGTACACAGAAATTTAGTGAAAATGGTACATACTCTGATGTATCTACCTTGACGGTATGGTGTCCCACAGTGACCTTCGTGGGGGTCCTATGCTATATCTGCTGTACGGCGTTCCTGTTTTTTTTCTTTTTTTTCTGTCTTTCTTTGGCTGTCCCATTTGCTGTGCCATTTAAAGTTATCCTTTCCTCAGTTTAGCTAGCCACGCAAAGAGATCTGTCCGATTCATAAGGAGTGTCAGTTTCAGTTTCATGAAGGAGGCGTCACTGCGTGCGTATACGCTACACCACATCCGCTAAGTTTTGAGACCACACTGGGCATGGTTTAAAGATGATGTATAAAATAATGAATAATAATTAATGACCAAGATGAGAGAATTTAAGAAGAGCGCCTCATGGCTACGACTTAGAAGATGTCTGACCTACGCATTAGCCCAACGCGTTGGTCAGACCTTGGGTGCCTACTTAACATTGGTTGTGTCTTTTTTTTTTTTTTTAGCATCGTATGTATGTGTAGTGAATGTGTATAGTATATTAGAGCAGCAGCACCAGCACCAGCACCAGCAGCAGCAGCAGCAGCAGTAGTAGTAGTAGTAGTAGTAGTAGTAGTAGTAGTAGTAGTAGTATTCATTCAACATTATTTATTTATTTATGTATTCATTCATTAATTCATTCATTTTATCATTTATTATATTTAGTTTCATTATCATCATCATCATCATCATCATCATCATCATCATCATCATCAAATGTGCACTCACGTTCGACATTTCGAAGCTACTGCTGGAAGTTTTTTTTTTTCCTTTCTTCCCTTCTTTCTTTCTTCTTTCTTTCTTCTTTCCGTTTTATAGTAGTCTATCAACGGATCTGTAAGGGAACACATATATCAACTCCTAGACTGTTTCAGGAATTTGTTTTTCAAATTCCAGCCGGATTTTGTCAAACGAGGGGAGGGATGATGAGTGTTAAGGAAGTAGAACATGCCTCCCGTGATTGCATCCCGCCTGCCGAGCGTGCATTCAGAATGTCATTTTGTCTTGCATTCCCTCCGTTCAGTCGAAAGAAGCACAGAACTCGTTTCCATTCTTTTCGTTTTCTTCGGTTAGTCTGGCCTTCTCTTGTGATTTTGGAGACTTTTCTCTGTCTGCTCAACGGAAATGTCACGGGGGAAAACGACGTTGAATGCATCAGTAGGCCATTGATTGCGTGTTTCTTTCTTTCTTCTTTGCTTGCTTGCTCGAGATAAACGTTAGGGATAATGATGAAATTGATAATGATGAGAAAAAAAGAAGAAGAAGAAGAAGAAGAAGAAGAAGAAGAGGAGGAGAGAGAGGAGGAGGGAAAAGAAGAAGAAAGAAGAAGAAACCTTCCTCCGCTGAATTTCAATCGTATTGAGATGGAGCTCTGCATTCATAACAATTGAACAATGCGCTTTGTCTCTATATAGTCTTTACGTTGTGTGTGTGTGTGTGTGTGTGTGTGTGTGTGTGTGTGTGTGTGTGTGTCTTGATAATTGGTGTTGTGTATCGTTCTATGTGTCTTGTTTCTAAAGTCTTTTGTTACGTGTAATCCCTCCCTATCTCAGCCGCCTGGGGAATGAAGATGTCAATCCGTATGATCTATTTCTTTAACCTTAACCCTTCCCCCACAAACCCACTTTATGCTTTATCAGTCGGTGGTTGCATTCTTGACCTAAATGCAAATGATGTGATGTATAGCCAAACTGACCGCCAGGGGCCATATCAGGGTTGTCTTCTTATCAGAATGAATTCCCTACACAGAATTGTAAAAGAAAACAAACAAACAAACAAACAAAACAACGAACATCCCGTTCAAACAGATTTCCTGTATCACTTTAACTCCGTGGTGTGGATGGAATAAGCGTGTCTCATTCTTTACATTTTGTGTATATTTCTCTGCCTCTTTCACTGTGGCTCTGTTTAGATATGCGTACGTTTGTATGTATGCTCTCTCTCTCTCACTCTCTCTCTCTCTCTCTCTCTCTCTCTCTCTCTCTCTCTCTCTCTCTCTCTCTCCATTTTTTTCATGTAGCGCTTTTGTCTGTTCTATTCTCTTTCTCATTCCTCCTCCTCCTCCCCCAACATCCTCCTTCTTGTCCTCATTCTCCCCTCCTCTTTTTTTTTAGTTTCGTTTTTCTTCTGTTCCTTAATCCTCTTCTTGTTCTTGTACTTTGCGTTCTTTGT
>JADBJO010000322.1:30000-35000 GCA_016801955.1 Conus betulinus | reverse complement strand
GTAAGGCCTTAGTCTCTGCAAATCGTCTTCCTTCTGGTTCTCCAGTGTCAGTCCATCAGGGCGTTTATATGGGTTTTTTCCTTTGCCTTCCCCTTCCTCTTGTTCTCAGCAGTTCCCCAAGCGAAGTTTAGCCAGCACCTGGTTACAGTTTCTTGTTAGATGGCCGTAATGATATTTCCTTAACAGATGTCAGCAGCATTTCGTATGATAGATGTACTGCTGGATGGTGCGTTACTCTAGCCTCTGGTGATTTGATCAATGTATTTGATGTGTAGAATCTCGTGGTAACATCTCATTTCCAGGGTCGAATTTCCCCCCAGATCAGCTACGTGATGTCATTGCTCTGCGTTCATACAAGAAGATGAATATACTGGTGAACACTGTCGCTTGATCTTGTGTTTCTTGGGGATGATTATCGTCTTCCTATAGAGGTTTCAATCTGGAGAGCGCTGAAGTTGTCTTTGCAGTAATAATAATAGAGTATTTCTGGCATGGGCCCCTCTATGACCATGATTAATCACAGGTAAACGAATTCTTGAACTGCTCCAAGTTCTTGTCCATGCAATATTATATCAGTAGTAGTGGTGGTCTTGTTTTGACTATTAGTTTGGCCATCTTGGCTCTGATTTGCCAGCCATATTATATTGTTGATGCTTTGATGCTACATCATGACTTTTAAAAAGCATGCCGAGTTTTTGTTCACTGCCAGCAAGGCCACTGATATCGAATTTGTGGTTCTTGACGGTATTCCTCTCTATGCTGCTGACTACGCTGACATGATCTTCAGATGCACCAGCTATTGTAAGTTATGGTAAAATCTAAAAATGTGTTGGGAGACAGACGGTAGCCCTGACGAACTCCACCTGAAAATATGCAATGACTTTCGAAATGCACTTTGTGTGAGTATATAACCCGTCGTTTTGGAGTGCAGTAGAAGGACAGTGTTGATAAGACTCTGCCCAATGTTAAAAAAAAAGTTCTTGATCGTGGCCTATAGTGCTGCCTGTCAGATTCTGTTGAACACTATCGTAAGGTCTCTATAAGGACACAGTAAAAACTCCTTTGGGTGAGGGAGGATTTTTCCTTTTCATCGTTTTCCGTCAAAGGACAAGCAGGCCTGTTCGATGGCACGTTTGCCTGTATTGACACAGGCTAGTTCTTTGACTGTGATTGTATCTACTTGCGGTTGTGGTATACTCAGGATGATTTTGAATATTACTTGTTTAGCACGGCTGATGTACCTGACGGCGTGATAGTTCTGGCAGTATTGGAGATTTCCTTCCTAGTAGGGATAATGGTCTGTCAATCAGTAATCTGTGAATCACTCATCAGCGTGCCAGATTTTGTGGTAGATGGTAACAGCGATATTGTTTAAAACCTTTTTTACTAAATTTTCTTGGAAAAGTTCTTTAGATCTTTCCGATCCGACCTTAGTATTCCACTGTGACAACTCCCCACCCCCGCCCCCCTCCTTGCTTTTATTTACTTATTTGTTTATTTTTATTGTCGCTGTTATGTTAAAAAAGGCATCAATAGACAGCGCTCCGATGTATTGTCAGTGCAGTGACAGAAACACCGAAAAGGAAGAAGAAAAACGAGTTTTCTGTGTGTCATGTCTATTGTTTAAATAATGACCAGGACTGAGAAAGAACTTAAGATAGAATGGGCATCGGAGTGTGGTGGGGCTCTTAGTGGGTCAGTACTATACGTACGTCTCCTCCCAGACTTTAAAGAGATTGACGCAAAGCTTCAGGCGTCATCCATGCTCATATTCTTTCTCCCACTCATGTCCTAATTGCTCTTTTTGAAGTTTGTATCGAAAGAGCCGTCGTAATTTTCTCCCATTTCTCGGGATGTGAATGAATGCAATAATCGGAAATGAATTTAAACTTTTTTTTTTCCTGGAGTGGCTATGTTCAGGCCGTCGTTAATTGGAGGCATTAATTTCCTAACGATTTTTAGGCTTTAGGGGCCAGAGGGATGGTTTAAAGTGGGCCACTTGTGCTTCCAGATTATTACTCGCTTCCTCTCAGAATTCCCCTCACCTTTCTCTTCCCACTCTCTCTCTCTCTCTCCCTCTTCTACCCCACTTATCACATCCCTCACTCTGATCTCGTTTCTTCTCCCTCACTTTCAGGGTTCTGTTGATAACCACACACACACACACACACACACACACACTCTCTCTCTCTCTCTCTCTCTCTCTCTCTCTCTCTCTCTCTCTCTCTCTCTCTCTTTTCCCTATCATCTCTCTCCTTCTCTCTCCCTCCCTCTTCTTTCTTTCCACATCGTTCCATTTCTCTCTTAAAAATAGTTCGAGAACACGATAATCGGCTTTGTTTTGTCATTAACGCCTTTAGATTGCAAGATGATGAATTCAGCGTTACCTTTTTTTTTCAATGCACAAAAAGGACAAGCAACAAAAGAAGAAAACAAATGCATTAAATTTTCGAGGAAAATATATCAATAGTTAAGCAATTCTCAAAAGGTGTATTCAGTTGCAAATAAACAGTCACATAAGGAAATTAACAAGGAGGCAACATCCACTCACACGCACGCGCGCGCGCGCGCACGCACACACACACACACACACACACACACACACACACACACACACACACACACACACACACACACACACACACACACACACACACACACACACACACACACACACACACACACACACACACACACACACACAAGTGTATACCATTGTCATTAGCTATGTTGGTGGACACGCGGAGAGATATATCAAAAGATATCAACATCCTTGGATGGTGTTAATATGCCTTAGACCTTACGCTCTTACAGTTTCAGTCTTTGTCTTTTCATTTAATATTCCGCAGTGTTGCATTCAGCAGATCACTTTCCATCCTTCTTTTCACTCCCATTTGTAAATAAATTAAATGAAAAGAAAAAATAATAATTAAAAGGAAAAAAGTAACAATATATAATATCACCACTTTTGATATCAATATATATGAAAAATCAATCGCATTATTATCACAAATATTTCAAAACATGTAACTTCACATCATATGAATTCCCACCACAATGATTTTGTACAGGTCATCTATCACTTGTTTTCTTTCAGTTTGTGTATTTTTTTGCCTGTTTGTCTGTCGGTACATCTCTCTCTCTCTCTCTCTCTCTCTCTCTCTCTCTCTCTCTCTCTCTCTCTCTCTCTCTCTGTGTGTGTGTGTGTGTGTGTGTGTGTGTGTGTGTGTGTGTGGTGTGTGTGTGTGTGTGTGTGTGTGTGTGTGTGTGTAAGCTTATGATTTAGATATCAAAGTTTGTGATTTAATGTGAAGGACCTCCTTATAGATAGAAGAAAATCCAAACAATTAGAAAACTACTACCAAAAGAGAAGACCCAAATATGTGCGAGCTTTAAAACCTGTCAAATGCATACAGCGAGAACAGCAGAATCATCGTGTAGTCATAAAAAGCCCATGACATATAACTTAGCCTATAACAGGGCGATGTGAGCAAATGATGGAAACCCCGGTTTTTTTTGTTTTCATGAGAGAAAATCTTTAATAAGACAGGCTGACGTAAACACTGAACAATTTCTCCTTTGTTACGTACATATTTGCTTGATTTGTTGTTGATGTCCTTGTTACAAAAGAAGTGTCTTGGTTTATGGAAGAAACTATTTCGTTGCCCCCTCCTCTCTCTCTCTCTCTCTCTCTCTCTCTCTCTCTCTCTCTCTCTCTCTCTCTCTCTCTCTCTCTCTCTCTCTCTCTCTCTCTTCCATACCACGAAGACTTAATTGTTCGTGTGAAATATTTTCCGTTCCATTGACCATCTCCATTCTTTCTCCCCGCCTCCCCTCCTGTATCACCCATCGCTCCATCTCCCTTCCCCTCAAAACCTTCACTCTTCCCCTGTCTCTCTCCCAGCAACATTACCTTACCTTACATTCTCTACCTATCTACCTCTACACACACACACACACACACACACACACACACACCCACAAACAAACAAACACCCACACCCACCCACACCCACACACACACACACACACACACATATATATATATATATATAGTATATATATATATATATATATATATATATATTGTTAAAAACTTTGATTAAAATGTAAGTATTAAAACCTACAACGCTGTTTTCTTGCTGGTGCAGTCGTCAGGATATGGGGGGTCAGTGTTGTCAGTGTTTTTTTTATACGTGTTCGCTGTCTGCCATCACGTGCGGTCAGTGTTTTCATGTGTTTGTTTTTTTTAATTTCTGCTCGCTGATATGAACTTCCATTTGTGTCTGCAGTTGTTAACCATTTCTATCCTAGTGTTTTAGGGTTGCTAATTTTGGTTTGCATAGTATCATATATTTTTTTCTGTTAGACATAAATTACATCTTTTTGAAATGTTATTATATGATTCAGCTCTTTTTAAGATTTTCAAGGATTTGTTGTAGTCTATTTTTTTTATCTTTGAGTTTCCAAATATATTTACTCAATTCTGTTTGATTTTTGTATTTTTCTTTGTTAAATGACTGTTTATGATTTGCATATCTAGTTTTAAATTGGTTTTCAGTGATACCCATATATGTTTCTTCAGCGTTCTCTGATTTTACAGTGGACTTGGTCTACAATATTGCTGTGGAGGCATTCTTGTTTAGAGGGCACTGTTATTTCTTGGTACAATTGCAAGATTTCCTTTCTTCACCCTCGTTTTGTTGGTTGAATCAATGATGTTTTGAGATCGGCATACATGAGTATGATAACTTGATGTTGTGCCTGTTAAATATCTTGAACAGCTTGTGCTCTTTTGGGAAAGAAGATGTCAGAATTTTAAAGAATTCTTTCCCTACGTTTGTTTAAACTCTTCCATCGTATGGGGGGTTGTACCATATGATTTTCCTTTTCCTGTTCTTCCTGTGTCTGCTCATATCATTCCCTGGGTCATAGTGTAATTTATAGTTGTAGCCACTTTGGTGCAACGCTTCTTGGTACTCAGCTGCAGTGTTTTTAAA
>JADBJO010000322.1:7500-20000 GCA_016801955.1 Conus betulinus | reverse complement strand
GGTTGTCTGTGTGTATTATCCACCACCAGCCACCCGATTGAACTGTCTGGCAGAGAGGAAACCGTTACTGGATTCCCGCTGCGTCACTCCAGCAGACTGACACTATCGTTAGACAGCACGGCGCGAATCGAGTGGGAGAAATTCAAGGACTGCGTGAACTTACCCAAGGAGGTAGTTCGTCCATACTTTGACCCTGGTGAAAAAAAAAAGCCGTTGCTCCCAGCCAGATATTGTCAAGTAGAATTAAAATGTAATATACATACGTACATAATATAACAATGTTGACACACACACACACACACACACACACACACACACACACACACACACAAGCTGCTCTGCAAGTTGTTGGAATGGTGCCCGGTTTACCTATCCTTGCAATTTATTAGTTTCTTGTAATTCAGTACCATGCGGATTCATTCCAAGAACTGGCCCTCAGCACTTGTGTTTTAAGAGGTTATCACTTTATATTTTCTACTGTTCACACAAAACAAAATGTAGCTTGTTTTTCTGTTTCATGATTTTCTTTTGCTTCTTGGGTGGCGCCTTTGGCTGGGTTTTGAAAACTCAACAAACATACTATGGTATTTGCACACCTGCCTTTTTTCTGGGATAGCATTCTACTTAAAATCGAAATGAGTCAAGTTACTACTTTCTGAGATCACTGAAGAGAAACAATCAGGTTTCGAAATACCGGTATCTGACCAGGAGTTTATGATATGTTAGTGAGTATCCTCCCCCCTTTGGAGATGGTCTCCCCCTTGGAGACTCTAAGCTTGCTGAAGGCTCAATTTAAGAAGCATTTATTATTTCCCATTCAGCAACTCAAGCACATACTGTTAGTTAGGCAGAATTCTCTACCACTGCAGATATGAAAGCTGATCTCACCAATTCTTTTTTCAATCTAAGACATAAGAACAAGCTTTGTTTATCATTGAATATTTCTTGCAGTCGTTGCAACACCAAGCTGCTCTGTAAGTCGCTGGAATGGTGCTCGGTTACTTATCCTAGCAATTTATTAGTTTTCTATATATATATATATATATATATATATATATATATATATATATATATACATTCCATATAAATAATTCCAAGGGTAAGTAACTGAGCACCATTCCAGCAATTTCCAGAGCATCTTGGTGTTGCGATGACTGCAAAAATATTGAATTATAAACGAAGCTTGCTCTTGTGTCTTAGACTGAAAAAAAAAAAAAAAGGGGGAGATAAGCATACATATCTGCAGTGGCAGATAATTCTGCCTAACTAACAGTATGTGCTTGAGTGGGTAAATGGGGAATAAATGCTTCTCAAAATGAGCCTTCAGCAAGCTTATAACTTCCAAAGCGGAGACCATCTCCAAAACGGGGGAACTCACTAACATATCATTACTCCTGGTCAGATACCAGTATTTTTGAAACCTGACTATTTCTCATCAGTGACATTAGAAAGTCATAAACTTGACTTCCCTGCCTTTAAGGTTTAAAGCAGAAAGCTATCCCAGAAAAAGGCTGGTGTGCAATGCTATAAAATGTTTGTTGAATTTTCAAAACCCAACGAAAGGTCGAACCTAAGAAGCAAAAGAAAATTATGAAACAACAAAAATAAGCTACATTTTCTTATGAAAAGTAGAAAATACTAAAAGATAGCATCGTAAGACACAAGTGCTGATGGCCAGTTCTTGGAATGAATCTTCAAGGGACTGAACAATAATATACTAATAAATTCCAAGGGTAAGTAACTGAGCACCGTTCCAGAAATTTTCAGAGCAGCTTGGTGTTGCGATGACTGCAGGAAATATTGAATTACATGCAAAACTTGCTCTTATGTCTTAGATTGAAAAACTATGTGCTTGAGTGGGTAAATGGGGAATGTTAAATGCTTCTCAAAATGAGCCTTCAGCAAGCTTACAACTTCCAAAGGGAGAGACCATCTCCAAAAGGGGGGGGGGGGGGGGGGGACTCACTAACGTATCATTACTTCCCTACACCTGTTGACTTATACTACCCAAGTGTGTGTGTATGTGTGTGTGTGTGTGTGTGTGTGTGTGTGTGTGTGTGTGTGTGTGTGTATCTATATGTATGTGTGTGTATCTATCCATATCTATATGCATCCCTCTCTCTCTCTCTCTCTCTCTCTCTCTCTCTCTCTCTCTCTCTCTCTCTCTATATATATATATATATATATATATATATATATATATATATATATATCTGTGTGTGTGTGCGCGCGTGTGTGTGTGTGTGTGTGTGTGTGTGTGTGTGTGTGTGTGTGTGTGTGTGTGTATGTATGTATGTATTACTAGATTAACAGATAAGCAAGTGACATCCTTGGCCATGTTTTTCTTTCAAGGACGAAGAACGAACAAGCAGGTGACAGCTCTGCCCTTTGTTTGTCTAAAGTGGAGATCAACCGATCAGCAAGCGGCAGCTGACAACCTTTGTGTGGAGAGCATTTCAAGCTTACTATTGGCTGGCAACTCCTCCATACACCTCCAAACGTCACTCAGGGAAGGTGGGGATGAATTTTGAATTTAAAATGTCTGAAAAAAAGTTTGGACTTAACATCTACAGGTGTAAATATAAACGAAGCAGCTTTTGGAAAGGAGTTACACGTTTTAGAAAATCAGGAAGACTTTAAAATGTTATGAAAAATCCTGACTGAAAGTGATCGATAAAATCAACTGAATACTTCCATTGAAGATGGCTGGAGGGACATTCCACTGAAAATCATGTTAAACCTGGCACCCTAGGGTCTCACATTCTAGAAAGAAAGTCCTCCATACGAAGACTGGTGCACTGAGTGCTGTGTAGTCCTCCATAGAAAACTGGTGCAGTGAGTGTAGTGTAAGTCAGATAGTCCTCCATAGAAAGACTGGTGCCGTGAGTGCTATGTAAGTCAGTGAGTTCTCCATAAAAACCGGTACATTGAGTGCTGTGTAAGTCAGTCCTCCATAGAAAGATTGGTTCAGTGAATGATGTGTAAGACGGCTAGTCCTGCATGGAAAGACTGGTGCAGTGAGTGCTGTGTAAATCAGTTAGTCCTCCATAGAAAGACTGGAGCAGTGAGTGCTGTGTAAATCAGTTAGTCCTGCATAGAAAGACTGGTGCAGTAGTGCTGTGTAAATCAGTTAGTCCTGCATAGAAAGACTGGTGCAGTAGTGCTGTGTAAATCAGTTAGTCCTGCATAGAAAGACTGGTGCAGTGAGTGCTGTGTAAATCAGTTAGTCCTGCATAGAAAGACTGGTGCAGTAGTGCTGTGTAAATCAGTTAGTCCTGCATAGAAAGACTGGCGCAGTGAGTGCTGTGTAAATCAGTTAGTCCTGCATAGAAAGACTAGTGCAGTGAGTGCTGTATTAATCAGTTAGTCCTGCATAGAAAGACTGGTGCAGTGAGTGCTGTATAAATCAGTCCTGCATAGAAAGACTGGTGCAATGAGTGCTGTATAAATCAGTTAGTCCTGCATAGAAAGACTAGTGCTGTATAAATCAGTTAGTCCTGGATAGAAAGACTGGTTCAGTGAGTGCTGTATAAATCAGTTAATCCTCTATAGATACACTGGCACAGTGAGTGTTGTGTAAGTCAGTTAGTCCTCCATAGAAAGACTGATGCAGTGAGTGTTGTGTAAGTCAGTTAGTCCTCCATAGAAAGACTGATGCAGTGAGTGTTGTGTAAGTCAGTTAGTCCTCCATAGAAAGACTGATGCAGTGAGTGCTGTGTAAGTCAGTTAGTCCTCCATAGAAAGACTGATGCAGTGAGTACTGTGTGAGCCAGTCTATAGAAAGACTGATGCAGTGAGTGCTGTGGTAGTCAGTTAGTCCTCTATAGATAGACTGGCACAGTGAGTGTTTTGTAAGCCAGTCTATAGAAAGACTGATGCAGTGAGTCTATAGAAAGACTGATGCAGTGTGTGAAGAACTCATATGGCCAACTAGTAGTGAGCTGTGGCAAGACTGTACGCTATGTGGTTGTGGCCAGGAAAACGGCTTGCGTGTGCACACGCTGTGCGTAGCAGTGAGTTTTGAGAGAGAGAGAGAGAGAGAGAGAGAGAGAGAGAGAGAGAGAGAGAGAAAGAGACCGACAGACAGATACACAGACAGACAGACAGACAGACAGAGACAGAGACGGAGACGAAGAGAGGGAAAAGAGGGGGAGACAGAGCAGAGATGGATACGGATATGGAAAGACATAGACAGAGGCAGGGAGTAGGGGCGGGGACGATGGGAGATTACGAATACGAATTTTCATTCAGTTCTTAGCGAAATCTTCTTACTCGAGTGGATATCAAGTAACAAACAATACATGAGAAAGGAAACTACGGTTATTAACTCACTATGTCAAAATCATAGTGCGCTTACTGAGAGAGCGTTGGCACGACAACATTAACAGTGAACATGCGAAGATAGCAGAAGACGTTGTCTCTCTTGGGCTTGTCCATGCACAGCAAACAGCGCACGCAGAGCCAGGGTGTGCTATATGGAGGAGACAGTCACTGTGGAGGAGTGTTGGGTCCTTTCGCTCCTTCCAATTCCGTTTTCATGCACATAGAATAGTATGGGCTGAATTCAATTTGCATACAAACTAGGACATGTCTTCTCAGGGAAAACAAATCTGTGGACAGTCTCATAACCTTTTCCTCTGGCATTTCCGCCTACACCCCTACCCCCCCCCCCCCCCTACTCTCTCTCTCGCGCTCTCTCTCTCTCTCTCTCTCTCTCTCTCTCTCTCTCTCTCTCTCTCGCTCGCTCGCTCGCTTGCTCGCTCGCTCGCTCTCTCTCGTACACTCGCTCGCTCTCACGCTCATTCTCACTCTCTCTGGGTCTGTCTAAAGACTAAACTCTTGACTGGATGACTAAAGCTGAACACTAACATTGCTAACACGTGATTGATTGGCAATAACAAGGCGAAAGAAACATGGAACTAAAGTTGTTTGATCGGCAGTGAACTTGTCGAGCCGTCGTCACACTGAGTGTTAATTGCTGAAGAAACGGCACTTTCAACTTCGCAGAGACTAATAAATTGCCTTACCAACCACAGCTCGCAAACCAGAATACCGATGTTTCTTTCAGTATTTTCGGTTTACTTTAATATCGTTTAGATTAGTTTGATATGGGTGTGCTCTTTTGTAGCACAGGGCAGACACGGGGAAAGAATAAAAGACAGGCAGACAGATAGATAGCGAGATATGTATGGTAGACGGTTTTTTATGCGGGATGACTGTTTTGGCTGGCAAGTGCCTTGCTTGGTTGATATAAAGATTGACGCACAGACTGATATCGCGGTTTTCAAACACATGATTATTGCCTTCAATGACCCATCCCCCCCCCCCCCCCCCCCCCCCCCAGACACATAACGTGCACAATGCACACATACGACGCACGTGCGCACATCACACACACACACACACACACACACACACACGCACACACACACACACACACACGCACACGCACACACACATACACACACACACACACACACACACACACACACACACACACACACACACGAGACGCAGGTGGTTTTTATTTCATGAGAAACGAAGGAGGGGAGGGAAGGGTAAACAGGGAACTGGGGATGGGGGTGGCGGTGGGGGTTGATCCTTTATGGATCTAGGAGAAATAAAGCAGTACCAGATATATGATAAACTGCGAATACAAAGTTCACTGGGTGGGAATGGGGAATAACTATCGATTAAAAACAAAACAAGCAAAACACAAAGAAACAAACTGACAAAAAAACAACCAAACAAAAAAAAAAACTTAGAACAACAAAGAAAAGAACAACAATACATACGAAAGTACATACGAAAGTGTGGAAAAGAAGGGGGGGGGGGGGGGGGGGGGGGTTGAACGAACTGAGAAGCGAGGAAGGGGGAGAAGAACAGGAGTCTTGGGGGTGAGGAGCGCGTGTAAATGGAAGAGGTGGATCGGGGACGAGGGGGCGGGTTAAAACATGAACATAATCCACCGCCGCGATTGCATGTTTCAATACGTCTGAAGCACCAGCACACAGAAGGAGGAGACCAATGGTACCTTGGGGTACCTGCCAGACACAGCGGTATGGAGTCGTGAAAGCTTACATGGAAAGATTCACAGGAACGAGCCGAGTATGGGTATCCACCCCGACACAACGAAACCCCGCACCCCCTCCTCTCTCTCTCTCTCTCTCTCTCTCTCTCTCTCTCTCTCTCTGAAATAAATGTTTCAAAAAAACTGAACGAAAATAATATAGAAATAAAACCGCTTTTGTACCAAAAAAAATCGTTCCAATATGATTATACAAACTTCAAAAGTTTTATGAACTTAGAGAGATTAAGTCTTTTTTTTTTTTTTATTCCCAGTATCACAGATATTACCATAACTAAACATGGATAAGCTCGACTGTTTTTTTGTTTGTTTATTTACTTGCTTGATTTCCTTTTTTTATTTTTTATTTACCTTCTATTTTCAAAATGGCGCCAATATTTCCTACATTCTGAAACAAAGTAATTCTTCTTGCGAATGATTCTGACTTCACATTCTTGGCAAACGCTATTATGCTTGTCCTCTATTTCATCTCTTCTCACGAATATTGTCTCCAGTTTGCTCTCTGAAAATGACTGGCGGCAGCTGGCGGGAGGGGGGGGGGGGTGTTGTTGCTTGCCTCTCACTTCCCTCCTATGAGGTATCAAGAGGAGTTCATCAGGTGCAGAAAATCGATGCCCTCCTGCATCGCCGGTTCCAACGATCTAGGTTATCTTCCAATTTGGCTGTGAACACTTTAAAATTGTTTCGTCTTAACTACAACCAGTCTCTATGTCTAAAAAAGGAAGGAGCGAATGTGAATGGGATTTCCTGAAAAAAAAAAATGCATTAAGAGACTTTTGTTAACGTATTCATTTCACGTATTAATGAAATACGTTCAACAGAAAGGAGTGGGCGGGAGGGAGGGGGGGGGGGTGGGGGGGGACGTAAAGGAATGTATGTGGATGAAAAGCGTGACGTAAAAAACCTTTTGAAATGAGGAAAGATCAGAGGCAATATCAACCAGTTGAAACAGCTTGACAGGCTCCTGTTTGTTCAAAGTCCTGGTGAGATGAAGAGGATCGTGGCTGTGGTAATTACCTTCATGTTCTTTGGGAAGGGGAGGGGAGGGTGTGTGTGTCTCCTTTATGCTTGAGACAAATAGAAAGATCGCGAGGGGGACAGGCATGCCTTCTGCATGATCTTTACGAGAGGCGGGGAATCATCTTCGTGTTCGTTGCAGAGAGGTATCTTTAACAGAAGGGTGCTCGTGTTCTGTGGAAACGGTTTTTTTTTTTTTTTTTTTTATACCGGGTCTTTTATGCTGCTGAGAGAGAGAGAGAGAGAGAGAGAGAGGAGAGAGAGAGAGAGAGAGAGAGAGAGAGAGAGAGAGAGGTCTACTTTATGTGCGCAAGAGGGAAGGAGGGTGGTGCCTTCTCTTTCATGTTCTCATGATGGGAGTCATCTTCGTGTTATCAAGACAGCATCCTCTAAATATCCTTGGGATAGAATGGGATGTACGCATATTTACATGTTGGAGAAGGGGTTCATCCTCATGTTTTAATAAACGGAAATCAGCTTCACGCTTTTTTGGGAGGAGGGGAGGAGGGGGTCATCTTGTATATCCATTTATAAAATGGGGCTGGTGTTCACTTTTTTTTTTTTTTTTATAAAGAAATTGGAAGCATCATCGTGCATTCGAGTATGGGGGTCACCATCATGTTTTCAGGGGATGGTTTTCTTTTTCCTTTTGGGACTAGTAGGAGTGGGGCGATGGAGGGGAGGGGTGATCTTCCCATCACAAGGAAGGAGATTCGTCTTCGTGTATTGGAAAGAGGTCTTCTTCGTGCTTTTTGATATTTTTGCCTGCCTCAAGTTTCTTGCTTCTTCATGTTCCTGTAAGAAAGGAAGGTTCTGCTCCTTGTTCTAGGAAGAAGGGGCATTTTTTTATGTTCTAAGAAGGCGCAGTTTCTTCATGTTCTCAGGACGCCTTCTTCAAAGTCTTATGAGGAGAATCTTCTTCGTGCTGTTATGAGGGACATCTTCATGTTTTGAGAAGGAACGTCTTCTCCATGTTCTTATGTTCTTCATGCTCTTCTGAGGAACATCGACTTCGTGTTTTTATGAGAGACTTCTTCATGCTTTTGTAAGGGACATTTTCATCGTTCAAGTATGAAGAATCTCCTCCTCTTGTTCTTATGAGAGACATTTTCTTCAGTTCCTTTGAAAGGCATCTTCTTCATGTCCTTATGAGGAACATGTTCATGCTCTAAAGAGGGACTTCTTCATTTTTCTTATGAGGGACTTCTCCGTGTTTCTTATAAGAGACAGTTTCTTCGTGCTCTGATGAGCGATGTTTTCTTCATGATCTCTTGAGGAGCATCTCCTTCATGCTCTTCAGAGAAAGACCTTATCCTTGACAACATCTTGTGTTCTTTTGAGGAGCATCTCTCATTCTCTTAAAGACATTTTCTCCGGGTACTTTGGAGAACATCTTCAAGCTCCTACGAGGGGCATATTGTACGTATCATTAGGAAGATCACTTCTAACAGATTCTTAGGAAGGACATCTCCAACAGATTCTTAGGAAAGACATCTTTATGTTCCCAGGAATGGCATCTTTAGATTCTTATCAGGGATGTTTTCATGTTCTTAGGGAGAACGCCTTTATGTCCTTAGGTAAGCGAGGAAGGAGTGGCGAGGCGGAGAAGGGGTGAAAAGGAATCTTCATGTTCTCAGAAGGAGGGGTGTCTTCTTGTTTTGGGAAGGAGAACGTTCTGTTTCCTTTTTCGGAGGGAAGGATTCAACAGGAGTCTCCTCATGCATTGTCCTGTGCGTTGGTCATCACGCTCCGATTCAGCTCCGGTATGATGATACCTGACACTGTGCACCTCACACGTTGAATGTCCATGTCCATGAAATGCACATGGTGCATATTGTGGTGTCATCTCTCTCTCTTCGCTCTCGTCTCACCCCTCTCTCGTCTCTCCCTCCCCCCATCCTCCTCTCTCTCTCTCTCCCGCCTTGCCCTCTCCCTTCTCTCATCCTCGCTCTCCTCCCTCCTCTCGTTCGCTCCTATCTCTCACTCCTCTCTCTCCTTTTTTTCACTCTTTTCTCATCCCTCTCTTTCACTCTCCTCCTCTCTCTCATCTCCCCGCCCACTTCAACGACTCGCTCTCTCTTCTCTTTTCTCTGGCTCCTCCTCCATCCTCTCTCTGTGAATGTGTGTGTGTGTGTGTGTGTGTGTGGTGTGTGGGTGTGTGTTTGTGTGTGTGGTATTGAGAGTGTGTGTGAGACAGAGAGAGAGAGAGAGAGAGAGAGAGAGAGAGAGAGAGAGAGAGAGAGACACGACTAATGATTCTGGGTAGTGTGTACGGGGGCGTGTGCACGTGTGTGTGTGTGGTGTGTTTGTGTGTGTGGGGTGTGTGTCTGTGTGTGTGATGTGGTGTGGTGTGTGTGTGTGTGTGTGTGTGGTGAGGAGAGAGAGGAGTTTGTTTTTTTTTACAGAAATAGAGCGAGAGAGAGAGAGTAAAAAGAGAGAGAGAAGAGAGAGAGGGGTGATGTGTGTGCATTTTTTTGTGTCTATTTTTTTTTGTGTCTATTTGTATGTGCGTATGTGTATGTGAGTGTGTGTGTGTGTTGTGTGTGTGTGTGTGTGTGTGTGTGTGGTGTGTGTGAGTGTCGTGTGCAGTGTGTGTTGGTGGGTGGGTGTATGTGTGTATGTGTGTGCGTGTGTGTGAGTATAATGGTGCGTGCGTACGTGAGCGCGTTCGTGCGTGTGTGTTGTGTGTGTGTGTTGTGTGTGTGTGTGGTGTTGTGTGTGTTGTGTGTGCGTGTTCGTGCATGCGTATGTGTGTGTGTGTGTGTGTGTGTGTGTGTGTGTGTGTGTGTGTGTGTGTGGTACCCTGGAGAGATGAGAGAGAGAGAGAAGATGATCTTTGACAGTCACCATGGAAAAATAATTATTTCGTTGCAGTTCCGGGGGAAAATTCATGGCACAGACACACACACACACACACACACACACACACCACACACACACGCACACACACACACACACACACACACACACACACACACATACACACACACAGGGAGAGGAGAGGAAGAGAGAGACAGACAGAAAGACAGACAGACAGACAGACAGACAGACAGAGAGCGCAAAGTGATAGAGAACAGAAGCTATGGCATCACTCATCAACATTAACCAAAAGCAAATCACATCCTCTTCAAGACCCTGTCTCACACTCCGAATGGTTTAGTGTGAAAATGGGTTTCCTAGCAAGTTTATGTAAGCATGCAGAGTCCCAACGACAGCAACCCTAACCTTTCGTCAGTACTACTAAAGTTGACGGAAACATGCCACTGAGCATGCGCTGACAGTGCCTGCCTCTTCCTGTTTACATTGGAACTGGAGAGGAAAGGGTGTCTGAGAGCATGACTGCGTAGAGTAGAGAAAGAGACACCCCACCCCCCACCACCGTCCCTCCCGCTCTCCCGTCTCCCCCGCCCGTCTCTCTCTCTCTCTCTCTCTCTCTCTGTGTCTCTCGTCTCTGTCTCTCTCTCTCTCTCTTCTCCTCTCTCTCTCTCTCTCTCTCCTCTCTCTCTCTCTCTCTCTCTCTCTCTCTCTCTCTCTCTCTCTCTCTCTCAACGACGTACAGCTTTCCGTAATCTGGTTATTGCGAACAATGGTCGGGGGTAAATCGAATTTGTGCGTAAATATTTGTGACAGTGAGTGAGCGCAGTTGCCTGTGCAGCTGTTTCTATGATTTTATGATGAAGGCCCAGAGTGTAGAACCATGGCAGGGATTCTGAGGATCACCACAGATCACCGTTGATAGAGCCGGTACTGAAAGCACGACAAACGCTATAAGAAGAATGGCGCTGAATTCTCACTTGCCTTGATGTGATATTTTTTTTTTTCTGTTTTGTTGTCAATATTACCAATTTCATATTCAAACTCACGTACTTCTGGCGTTAAAATGTTGTGTAGAAATACACCACAAGAAAAAGTTTCTGTCTGCTACAATCGTTTGCCATACTGAACTTTCCCTGCCTAAAGTAGTTCCGAAGCTGCACTCGTGTTCTCATTTTGTGATGCACTGTTGCTGCTGAAATATGTTAGGTGAAACTAGAACAAGGCGACAATAGACGGTGTTATCATCTGACACATGACTGCGCTTCCTCGGATGGAGACACAGACCTGAAATAGGCAGGCACTTTCCATATTATAGCCGTTAAATTGTTCCCGGGGGGGGGGGGGGGGGGGGGGGGGGGGGGGGGGGGGGGGATTGGGGGGGGGGGGGATAGCTCAGTTGGTAGAGCGCCGGACTCGTAATCCAAGGGTTGCGGATTCGAATCTCCGCCGGGCCGTTTCGGTACAGGGGGATTTTTCCCTCGGAGTTAAATTGGTTCTGACTCCATTTCCCATACAGTCCTTTGAATGAGACTATAAACCGAGATTCCGTGTGTGAAACGCACGCATAACGTCATGCACACACGTAAAATCCCATCACCAACTTTCGGAAGAGAAGGCCGTTGGTATGGATGACATGTTACACATAGCATGCACCTTCCCCGATGATGGAGTATGGCTGCCTTAATTGGCGGGGTAAAAAAAAAAACGGCCATACACACAAAACTCCACTCCTTTTGTTGAGCAGATAGGATTAATACCTGCCTTTCCTACAGTGAGTGTCCGCAGGAGAATGAACCTGCGTACGCAGAAGAAGAAGAAGAAGAAGAAGAAGAAGAAGAGGAGGAAAGAAGAAAGAAGAAGGAGAAGTTTCCTTTGGGGCTGGCCCACGCCATGTGTTTTTTTTCCTGGTGAGGGGGGTGAGACTGGACACAGAGAAACATGAAAATCGTTTAGTTTATAAGTGTCACTCATAACGAATGCTGTCAATCCATCTGGTCTGGAGCTGAGAGTTACAGTGCCCGTTTGATCGTGTGGCATGCGTTAACGAACAATGCGGCTTCAAAATAACAATTGCGGCACCTCTTTGGAACGCTGAGAACGCTGTTGTTGTAGGATGTATGTAACGTGGAAAAGCAGCAGACTATGACAACGGACAGTCACAAGTGTGACGGGAAAACTCGAAGATCAGCGGCTACCAATACAGGCGCTTCATAGCACTGGTGATGAAAACCACCTGCCGGCTCTACCGTGAAGTCACCCTTTACTGTGTTGTCACCTTTTACACTGTTGTCACCCTCTATAATGTTGTCACCGTCTGTGTTGTCACCCTCTATCATGGCCCCCCTCCCCCCCCCCCCTCCTCTACTGTGTTGTCACCTTCTACCGTGACGTCACCCTCTACCGTGATGTCACCTCTATCATGTGGTCACTCTCTATCATGTTGTCACCCTTTATCATGTTGTAACTCGCTGTCATGTTGTCACCCTCTATATCGTGTTGTCACTCTCTATCATGTTGTCACCTTCTACCGTGATGTCACCCTCTATCATGTGGTCACTCCCTATCATGTTGTCACTCT
>JADBJO010000322.1:0-2500 GCA_016801955.1 Conus betulinus | reverse complement strand
TCACCTCATTACTATCATCGTTATTCACGCATACATCTGGTAATTTGACAGAAAAAAAACTCCCGTAAGATGACAACAAGGAGAGTCCTGTTTTACAGAAAACATAAGAGCTTCGACTGTAAACAAGAAAAAAAACAAAATACGATAAGGGCTGCCATTATTCCCACAGAAAAAAACAAAAAACAAAAACAAACTGTAAAAATACCAAGACCAAAAAAAATATTAAAAAAAAGACTAAAAAAAAAAAAAAAAAAAAAAACTACACAGAGTCATTTAATAATAAAAATATGAAAACAAAGACTCAAACAAAGCACATGGTTATTACAACTACACGCAATACATCCATAAATCATTGATTCTATCATAATAATTGTACAGACGTCTTAGAAAAATACAAGACTCCAGAAATGGGGGAGAGAAACAAGAACTCTTCAAACACCAAATAGCAATGGATTAATACACCGCAACTAGCATCCATAAATCATTTGATGTCTATCATAAATAATTGGATCTTTGACTTCCTTGAAAAACAAAGACTTCGCAGACTCCAGAATCAACAATGAATATAAGATCCTGCCATATCTCCACAAATCAACACAACAAAACGTCAAACAATTAAAACATGAAAACAAGAAAGAAAAACAAAGGGAGCCGGAAAGAAGGAAACCAAGCCAAAAATGGAAAAGGGAAAAAAAGCATCAAAGAGGAGGCGAAAAAAAAAACAAACACAAACAAACAATAATAAAACCCTATTACAGACCTCAAGTGACCACAGGTGTTTTATAGAGATCTTCAAAAGTTACAAAAAAATTACAAAAAAGAACTTCAAATTATAAACCTGATTGAAAATAGCAACCAGAATTGTGTCTGCTAGCGCGAAGGGAAAAAACCATCGAAATTCGATTTTATGTTTAATAATTATTAAAAATTAAAAACACGTGTTATGGTGTCACATAGTTGTTTCCAAGATTACTAATCATATATATATACTTCGAAGTCTATGCACGCAGGCCCCACAGTGGGGCCGCATGAGGGAGTGAGTGGGCCGCGCTGCGCGCCTGTGCGCTGGTGGACACACACACCACACACACACAACACACACACACACAACAAACATTTGCACACAAACACCACACACTACACACGTTGCACACACGCAGCGCCACACATGCGTGGGGCCGCTTACGAATACATTACAGTACACACATATACAACACAGCGCACGCACACACACACACACAACACACCACCCAACACACACAACCACAACACACACACACACACAGCACACACACCCAACACACACACCACAAAACAGAACGCACGCACGGACTATATTGAACTTGCCTGTAATGGCATGTACGCATTTGCCGCTGAAGACAAGGCGAAATCAAAAATTGTACGCATGCCTGCAGAAAGGAATAATCAAACATACTTCTTCCAACTCACAAGATATAGACGTTTTCGGGCGGTGTGAATGATCCAACACACAAATAATACATGCACAAATCCCTGGCGGCGTGATATGTACACATTGTGGCTCGCACCAAAACGTATGATGCGCCATTGTTCCACCCTCCTGAAAACTATTGGTTCGCCTACCTCTGGATGCACTCTCACGACGCAAGCAAACATGGACAGTCACTCCAAGCATTAGGACTACAACACTTAATGTGATGGTGATGTGCACATGCACACCACTCCCAGAACAAACAACCAAAGAGGGGAGGGGCAGTGCGTCATGTGTGAAAGGTAGGTTTGTAATACACTCCCAAAATATCCATTTGTGTTCAGGGTGGACTGTGTTGTTTACACACCACACCACACACACGACAAACACCACAACACTCCTCTCTCTCTACTCTCTTAATCTCTCTCCCTCCCCTCTCTCTCTCTCTCTCTCTTCTCGCTCCTCTCTCTCTCTCTGTTCCCCTGACATACAGGGGTATCCTTCTAAAAATTTGGACACACACCCACACACACACACACACACACACACACACACACACACACATTGCGTGCACGTGCGTGCACATGCACACACACACTGCATTTACTCATACACGAAAGTACACACACACACACACACACCACACACACACACACAACACACACACACCCACACACACACACACAAACACACACTCACAGTCAACCCTATCGCCATCTTTCGCTGCTATATCAACCTCCACCCCACCACACAACAACAGTTTTCATCTTCTGTCATTGGTGTGATAATAATGACACAACCGTCATGCTTTGCTGCTCACGCAACTGACCCACACTCCTGTATCAGACAGAAAAAAGAAATGGAACGAAAAGTGGAAATCTTCATCAACTTTGGACCTAATAATGTCTAAATACACACAAATAATAGTCACCATCGCCTCCAAACCCGTGCACGCCTTTCATCGTGATAATCAGCAGAAATCGTACACACGAAAACTATGAATTCATTGTACATAGTCAGCACATTGAACATAATCACTTCCAGACAAAA
>JADBJO010000321.1:780000-796870 GCA_016801955.1 Conus betulinus | reverse complement strand
CAGACGGATCTCTGATCAACTCACTCTCTCTCACTCTCTCTCTTTCTCTCCCTCTCTCTCTCTCTCTCCCTCTCTCTCTCTCTACTGATTGAAGCGGGCTAAAGCCTGATTCTTGCCCAACTGACCTTTTTTGTTTGACATCTAACAACTTTACTGTACAATATCACTTTTCTCGACAAAAAATCACAGTGGGTTAATAAGAGATTGCACACACACACACACCCACACACACACACACACACCCACACCCCACACACAGCCTTCGCCGAAAAGAGGTCATCGATACAGCCCGAAACTGATTTCATGTGATACAGTCCGAAAACAAGTTCATGCGAATCTAGTTGAATACAGACAAATAGCTTTCCCATTTTCGTTGGAATAGGTCAGATCATGGACTTATATCCCCAAATATTCAGTTATCTGCTTTTGGATGTTCTGATCTAGAAGGAAGGGGGCTGTTGTTTTTCGTTTCACTATATGCGAACGTCCCATTTCTTTCTTTCTTTTTTTAACTTTGAAAGGATCTTTGCTTCCTTTAAATAGGTATATCATGGTAGCTTGGATGGATGCATACATGGATGGATAGACTGATAGATGGATGGATGGATGGATAGATAAATGGGTGGGTGGATGAATATGTGAATGTGCATTTGCGCGACGCGCGCACGTGGGTATGTGTGTGTGTGTGTGTGGTGTGTGTGTGTGTGTGTGTGTGTGTGTGTGTGTGTGTGTACACGCGCGTGCCCATGCAATATTTTGACGTGTATGTCGGGTTTGCAAGTTGTTTTTTCTTAATATCTTGCAAGATAACCTAAACGTTTTTTTTCCTACCATACTGATTTGTACGTTTTCTGAAGTCTTTGTGAAAAATCTGATATTACGTAATTTGTTTTATAATTTTTTTTTAAACCTTTTTTTTTTTTTTTTTTACTGGCAAACTAATACGTTTTTTTTTAGATGGACATTAACCTTACGAAGTTTTGTATGCATAGCTTCAGTATGTCACTACCATTAGATTTTCAAACTTGATTAACAGTACCGTACATTGCATCGGCCCTGTGTATTCTTCACTATTTGTATCAGGTCTGTCAGATTGCTCTGTTAGTCACGACGAAGTAAAATCAGCTGAATAGTCTGTGTTGTTCATCGCATCATTTCCGAGCATTTACCGTTTGTTTAAAATCATTTCAAACGCAAAATTCAGCAATGTGTGTTGTCAAAAGTGTGCCACATTGCAAGAATAAGGCAGCCAGAGGATGGGCTCATGACACAGTCTGAAAGTGGGAGTCTCGGCCTGAATATTGAGCTGTTAGTTTTCCAACGAGTTGAAATTGTACTGTCTATTTGCTTTTCTTTTAGCAAGCGTGATTTCAACCCATCCGAAAGTATTAGTTATTTTGTGTATTTTTTGACCACTGTGCTGATCCATGTAAACAACACAACGACACAGCTCATATTTTCCATGATTTGAAAGGTGGACAGTTCTGCGATACTTCAGGAAAGACAGGAACTAAAGTTGTTTTCCCTTCCCAGAACCGCTTTCTTTTGTGCGAACATCGTGTGAATACTGAACGAGAGAGAGAGAGAGAGGAGAGAGAGAGAGAGAGAGAGAGAGAGAGAGGAGAGAGAGAGTGAGAGAGAGAGAGAGAGAGAGAGACTCAAATGTTTTATTCATAAAGGCCATCTCCTCTTAGAATTGGGATATGCATCATAAATCATGTCGCAAACGATATTGGTATGCTTTATGTTATTACATATTTCGCTTCTTGTATGGGGTTAGGGTTATTGAAATATTTTCCGTGAGTGAATTTCACTCTAAGTTATTGAAATATTATCGTGAGAGGAATTTCACTCTAAGTTCGTTTAATTCTGGACAAGCCAATACAAAATGAACTTCATCCTCTTTTGCATTTCGACCAAATGGACAGATCAAATTTCATCACACGACTGTCTATTACGAAAGTAGTGAGTTAAGATATCGGAAACACCGCATCTAAACTTAGTCATGATATGTTTGAGATGTTTGGCCATTTTCACTGGTACAAAGACAGGTAAACATCGTAATGGATAACATGTTGTTTATAATTCAAACCTGGTCACTACTTTGTGCATGAAAGTGCCAATTTTGCTGCGATCAAGGGGAAGCCTTTCCTCGAATACCTGGATAAAAACATTCGTATTAACCAACACCTCAGTTCATCCATACAAATCCGAAACCAATATTCACACAGTTTCATTCTCTCATTAAGTCACTCAATATTTCTTACCTCCGTCCATCTAATTCTAATAGCATTCGATACGTCTTGTGTGGTAATTTGTGATCCTGCTCTGAATAATATTAAGCCAACATTGTGCACATTCACGAACGGAATTCACACACCCACACACCACACACACACACACACACACACACACACACACCACACAACACACACACACATATATATATATATATATATCTATATATATATATAATTTTCTTTGCTTCTAGGTAGCACCTTCGGTTGGGCTTTTTGAAAACTCAACAAACATACTATATGGTATTGCACACCAGCCTTTTTCTGGTATAAGCATTCTTCTTAAAAACCGAAAGGCAGAGGAGTCAAATTACCACTTTCCGCGGTCACTGAGGAGAAACAATCAGGTTTCGAAATATCGGTATCTGACCAGGAGTATTCCCCATTTCACCCACTCAGCACATACTGTCAGTTAGGCAGAATCATCTACCACTGCAGATATGAAGGCTTATCACCCCCTATTTCTACAATCTGAGACATAAGAGCAAGCTTTGTTTATAATTCAATATTTCTGCAGTCATTGCAACACCTAGCTGCTCTGTAAGTTGCTGGGAATGGTGCCCCTATACTTCAGCTCTGTACTGTGCCATGGGTGGACGCGATGACTTCAAAAAACAAAATGAGATAATCGTTATTTAGCAATAATAATTTTCCTAAGTAGTTCCCAAGAACGATTCTATTCTAGCTTCTAACGGCTGACAGTCCCTGCGAGTCTAAATGACCAAACCAAACCGTTGAGAAATAGATTCCGTAAGTATTTAAACACAGTGAACAGCATTCATTGTGCTCAATTGTTCCGATCGATCTTTCCCTTCGCTGCAGGATACACCAAGAAATTTCTGAATGCGGTTATATTGCGTTTTCTGCCCATAGTAAACTTTTCATTCTAAAAGGAAACAGCAACTCTCTTTGCAAAGCATTTACTGGGTTTCTAAATCCAATCACTGTTTTCTGATAATCCCGATGCCACATCATGACTCCGACAGCACTAATGAATATCGTCTAAAATGTCCTTCATGAAAAGTTGCAACCGTGCCTTCCACAATGTATAACTTCCTGTGTTAGGTTGCACCTAATGAACCGCACTGACAGCAGGCACAGGGTTGCATACATCGCGCCCTGGTTCAACTAGCACGCAGTTTATCTACAGTCCTCTTACTCGAGCAGGCACCCGGAACCGCATTCTTGCCTTTAACATACCATATCGTAGATCGACATACTTAGAACACATTTATGAAGTTTTCCCTGTACCGTGATTTTTAAAAATACGAACTTTCAACCACAAAGGTGTGCTATTGTACTGAATCAAAAAAGCCTTTTTCAAAAGGTCAATTTCTAATGCCGACGCAATGAATTTACGAGGTTTAAAACACAGCTGCTTTTTTGCATGAAACTACCTGGTCGTGACGGGACCTTGATGATCAACAGTGCAAACGAACTTCACAAGGTGATTTTTTCTTAGCGTACCCAGCTTATGTTCCCTCCTTATATTCGGTTCTTTAGGCTTGCCACCCACGCCTTATTGTCAATGATCCCATTGAACAATAAACATCTGTAGCGTTACTGCCAGTATTTACACAGTTAAATTCCTCTATAATTATGTTGCGATTGTGTCTTCAGCACAACCCAAATTGTGTGGTGCAACTGGGATGGTCCATTAAGTTGAACACAACTTCTGGTCACATTACCCCAATTCGAGTGCAAAGAAGGAATTAGTGGGATCCCGTATCCGCTAAGCTTGCTCTGACAAAGGGATTTTTCAGTAGAAATCGGTCACCAGGTAAACATTTGAGAACTGGAGGTACGCAGGCTTTGGAGCTCAGTGTTTATCTTCTCCGGTCTTGCAAACTGCATAAGCTGTCTTCTTTGGAAGATGGGAAGCGGTAACGTTTTAGACCATGTCATCGTTGTTTGACGGTTGCAACGTCATTTTCATTTCCCCATGATTATGAGCATTACGCGGGGGAGGGCAAGGCGATGGGCTGGCCAGAGATGATGAATGACCGGTGCCTTGACAAGCTCATCGCTTACCAGGGCTGGCAGTCTTTTTTTCTGAAATTTTGCAAAGGACACAGTCCCAAAAACTTATGACTTGAGTAATTCTCGCCACTTAGTATCAATACATTCTTTTTCTTTTCTTTTTAAAGACATTTACATTCGTGCCTAGCTTTGCCGTGGGCCACTTGAGGACGTTTGACGAGCAAGTAGATTTTCTTTACTTTCATACGAACGTTTCTTTTGTGTAGCTTGGCAGCCAGATATATCAAGTCGTCTTCTTTTGTTGACATTTTTCCAGTACAAACCTGGTTTTCTTTTACTTTCTCCAGCCTCTTTTATACAGCATTAATCAATGTCTAATGCTTTGCGTTCTGAGTGGTATTCTCAACCATTAATGCCTTCTTCAATAATCATTATCACCCATTAATGCTCTTCAGTAGCATTATCCCGCAGTCCTTCTGGCATCTTGCATTCTCACTCTTGCATTTTTCTCGGTAGGATTTACAATTTTGCACATCGATAAGTCTTCGCTCCAGACAGTTTTTTTTCATAGTACAGCTCCTGTTGTTGTTTACCTTTGCGGACGCGCTGTTTCGATCATAGGGAAACGAATTCAGTTCTAAGTCCTTGTTTTCTAGATTCGATTCTCTGAGACACACACATCTCCACAACTATACGAAATAATGGAAAACAAGATCATAAGGCATAAAAAACAGTTTATCTACACTGCAACTCGGCTGTCGATACGCATGTGGTAGCAAGGGGCCATAATCATTCCGGACAACATCTGAATTTCATGCGTGCGGGTGCCCACTTTTAATGTTTTATCATTGTATGTTAAACTCCGCCTTTCAAAATCACAAGAAAAATTTGAGACTCTACTATTCACGTCACCGCACACTATCACATCCGTTTTAACAAAAAGTAACCAGTCACACAGAAATTCTTCTAACAAGGAACCCCGATCTCGTTTATCAAATGAGAATAGCATCGCGACCCTTCCGGTGGTATATCTGCACGTATAAACATGACATGTTTTTAAGGTGTTGAGCAAAGATTTATCACATCAATGAAAGAACAGAACAATCAGAATACAACATCTACAGGCACAAAATAGGGCCAGATCTCGTTTTTCACACAGCATACCGCCCATCCTACGAGGAACGCCTTCCACGTGCGTGCACTTTAATGTACATGTAGAACAAAACTTTGGTCCCAAGAGAACACAGGCACTGAAAAAAAAAAACTTCTACAAATGTCTCGACAAAACAGCGCCCATCTGCGCTGAAGTGACCGCATGAAGGTAAGTGATTGCTCGTTCATTTCGTTGTCCTGAGTATTTTTGTATTTGCAATGACAAGGACATAAGATGGTCGAATCGAAAAACGCGTCGTGTTTTGTCCTTGTGATTCGCTTTGTCTACATTTTTCTTGGCGGTTGGCTATTAATTGCATTTAAAATTTGTTAAAACAAATGAAATCAAAACCAGACACGAAGGAAACAGAAATCACTACTAAGCATTTTTAGAAAGTTATCCACAAGCATTCCCGTGGAGTAAACTAACCGAGTTTCATTTTCTTACAAGGGGTCGGCAGCGGGCTCGGTGCTGTCAGTAGGCGCGGGGGCATTTCTAGCGGACAATGGGTGTAATAATAATGTAATAAGTGAATACGTTATATAGCGCCCTATTCTCGGCTAGAAGACCCAGCTCTAACGCTTTTCGATCAACACTCGTTATACAAGCGTCTACGCGCGTGGTTCGCTACCGTGCGCCTGTGGGGGATCGTGCCTGGGTGGTGGGGGGGACGTGCGGAAGTACTGGTCTCTAAAACAAAGCTGGCCGCGGCTGCATGTCGATCGTTTCCCGTTTCCTGCGTGTCATGCCGGGAGTCAGGACAAGGACCGAGAACGGCATAATCGTGAACATTTCCGGGGGGTCCCACGGCTGGTACCAATCTAGGCAATTAACATATTTACTGGAACGGGGAATCCGTCACTGATTTCTCACGGGAAGTAGTTTCTCGACTGTCAATCCTCTTCTGGATCGAGTTTGCCGGTGCACGTGGCTACTGGTTCAATACAAATAAAGCCACCTGGGGGTGGAAACAGACCGAGACGTCCATGCTGTACGCGTTGATTCGCCTTTCACTGTTTGAGGTGTGACACATTCGTACACAGCATAATTTTGGACACGGCGTAGTTCCTATCTTAATACAGTCATTGTCAGGTCAAACTTCTACAGAGTATAGCTGCCATCAATGAGAGGGTAATTAAAAGTTATGGTTGCACGTTTTACCTTCACTTCTGGCTTTCTTAGGTGCGGTGTTAATCTCTTTCTCATATCTCGCACCTCGAAAAAGTCCACATCCACTGAAAATCTTGGTTCCTCGAGTTGACGTTTGGCGGGCGTTACAGTGTCCCCCATTTACTTGTGAAAAACACAGTGCAATCACTCTGGGAGTCCGGCTGTTGTTGCTATCGTGGTACCCTATCAAATTCAAAATACTGGACAACTCTCATGTATGTGTACTGAGGTCCTTTTACACATTTTGGCAGTCCGCAGAAGTATCGTTTTCCCCAACGTGGAAGATGAGGTTGCTCCGCTCGGACCTCTCCTCAAGGTCATCGGTTTTCTTCTCAAGCTCCTTCATTTTCTTTGTCAAGTCTTCGTTCTGCTTCCATAAACTTCCTCCCGTATCCCTTCAGCTCCTCCTGCATGGCAGCGTGTTCCTCACGAAGGGCCTGCATGCTGCTCCATGGACTTCAGCTTGCTCATGATGTCCAGAAACGAGGGTTCATTTCCGTCGTTAGGATGGCCAGGTTTCTCCATACTTGTCCTGCTGCTTGCTGCTCCTTCGCTGGTGCTGGTCAGGTCGAGTCTGCCCGGTGATGCTTGTGGACTGGGATGGGTTAGGACCTGGATTGCTCTCAACATCACTAAATCGAAGTAGCAAACTTCCACAGAACAACTACGAGAGGATTCAATGGGGTGCTAACACAGCCTGTCCTTCTCTGCACTTTTCGTCTCAACATGGCGGCACGCATTGCTGTTTTTCTGTATTGCTCTTTTCCACATGAAACGTTGGAATACTGGCAAGAAAACGGCCACAGGCTGCGCCGGAAAATCTACAGGTCCTGAAGGCAGTGGTGCTGTGCACAGGCCGTCCACAACTCTGGGGATCTAAGTCCCTGCTCTTAATGTGGTAAAATGACCACCTTAATTGTTCCGAGCCTTGACGTGCTACTTTACAATTAAACACAAGCTCACGTTCCCCCGAGCAGAGAGGAGAGAGAGGAGAGAGAGAGCGAGAGAGAGGAGAGAGAGAGTTATGGAGTGTTGTTGTATTTTTTTTTTGTAACATGTCGGGACTGCAAAGCGACAACGAGTGGATGGTGTGAAGGCCATCAGGAAATGTGCTGTTGACCTAGCAGGACCATAAGGACTACATACCAGGACCGCGACCCCTTGTCCCCCTCTACACGCATCTCTTCCCTCAATCATAGCATGCCCACTCCCCCCTGGTTCGGCCATTCCTTTAACTGGTCCGAGCGTCGCACATATTGACGCCTACCAGGCACACGGTTAGAAAAGACTATCTAGCTGCTCGTGGAGTGCTAGGCAGGGCATTGGTACACAAGGGTAGTTTCATATACGTGGGTAACGTTCGTGCATGAACTGGTGAAGAAGAGAGAGAAACATAGAGACAATGGCTTAGATATATTGTACTTTGATTATCGAGGGGGTAAATGAGTATATCTTGGGGACGACCGATTGGGTTATTTGCCTCTGCATTCCTCCCCACCACTCTCCTATCCCCTTCTAGTCGCAAAGAAGAGAGAGAGTATGAGTCACGAGAGGATATAGTAGAGACTGTCAGTGCCGCTGTCATCACCTGGGGATGGGATGTGTTTCGTATTTCATGTATTGCCATGTTTGCCCAGGTGTGAAGTGGGTAGGCTGTGGGGATGCCACAGTTTGCGAGTGGGGTGCTTTGCCCTGGGGACTTTTTAGCATATAAGAACGCTCACGAGTGTATTTCATGCAGAAAACATCGAAAACAACGACGTACACAGAGTAGCAGGTGATTAAGATCATAACGGAGAGAGTCGGGTAAGGCAGGCTAGGAGGTTCCTTATTTCTCTAATCTTACACGCTGCCTTAAACCGAACGAAGACCTAATTATCCCGTAATAACCTTAGAGTAGAGCTATGTAGAGCTAAGTAATAACTGTAACGAAACATACATAGAGGCGGCTATGATATTCTGTGGGATAAGATTTTTTTTCCGAATATCTCTTACATACTGGACAAGAGGAAAACCAATTGAAATTCTGATTATCATCACAATCCCACACCTTTCATACACAATGGACATACCATCTGGGTGTCCTATTGTCATCGATCACGTAATCTACGTAATGGAGTTTCCTATAATGTCAGAATAGACGTCGACCAACTCTACCAGGAAGACAATAGCAATTGCAATCTTCGGCTAGAAAAGTCAAAGCGACTGAAAAATCAAGACCACTACACAAGAAGGAATGAAGACTAAGAGGAAAACACGAAAACTAAGAATAAAGACTCCTGCTGACAACATAAGCGTCCATACTTGGTGATCGGAGTCTATGTACGTCCCCACAGATTCTATAATTGCCATCTACAGTCGATCAGCCTTCATGGTATCGGAAGAACCACGAATAAAAACCCCCTGAGCTTTGACACTCCCCGACGAGCTCTGTGACGAGCCAGACATCCACAAACGCCATGCTTAGCACAACGACAACGTTGCGTAAGGGGTGAAGAGTCCCATTTTGTTTTTTTTCCCTTGTACCGATCTATTCGAACACATTGCATAAGACTTACATGCAATCTATATTGTTCCATTTTTAAAAGGTTAACCAATAACCGAGACACGACTCAATGGCGTGAACAAATAAACAGTTGGATATCTACTTGGCTCCCCATCTACCAAATCATTTGAATGACGCCTGGCAAGACCTAGAACTCTTCAAAGGCAATTAATGGCCCGTGCCTCGCATGACACCATCATTATCTGAACCACCCCCAATTCCTCAGCTCCATACCTGGTACATCAAAACCGGCTGTATTTGGGACTCCAAGACCTAGGTGGTTTCAAAAATAGCTCAAGCGAATTGTAGATTTCCCCAAGGCCAATCCAGGAGGGTCTTTCATGCACTACCATAGCAATTCTTTCTTTGCCCTAGCCTGGCAGGATCTTTAACACAAACGGTAAAACTAGGCGTGATAGAAAATGGATCCCTAATATTTTCGGGATGCATCAGCACAGTATGAGTAATTCCGTTATTAACATCCACCTGTTCCCTCGCCGGTGGGGGGGGCGGCAAACTAACCTTCGCCTTTCGAAACAGAACCACACATGTTGCTGCGTTTATTCATATTTACTTTCAACGTCTAATGAAGATGCAGCCTCTGTTCAGATTATTATCTTGCGCTGTAAGTCCAACTAGGTGTCGTTTCTGGTTAGACCGAAAGACAGCATTCATCTGCTAATATAGGATAAACAATTCTAAACCTCGTCTCCGGCAAAAAAATCGTCCACGCATGAAGGCCATATATTGATACCCTCATGGTAAGCTCAGGATTAGAGGTAATATAGAAAGATAACGGTACCGGTGGCTGGGCATAACATGCACCCTCTTGCTTTTTATATTACCGAAAATTAACCACGCAAACAATAATATTATATAAGCTGTCAGATTGGACCACTTCTCACCCTAGTCCTTAAACACTTTTACATGGCTCCTTATACAGCGAAATAATTTCCCCTTGATCCCATTTTTTAACAAGATAGTCCATAAAAGCTTTCTATTGAGGGAGTCAAAGGCTTTTTCAAAGTCAATAAACGCAACATAAAATTTACGATTTAATGAAAATTGTTTCTGAACAAATGCAAGAAGAGTAAACTATGGTCAATAGTAGAGTAGCCCTTTTTTGACCCAGCCTGATGCTCTCCCGTGATATTATTACATTCATCCATTCCTTGCAATCTGTTGTTAACAACAGTACTATACACTTTACAGCTAACATCAACCAAAGAGATACCTCTGTAATTATAGGGTTATCTACATCGCCTTTCTTGAACAAGGGTAAGGTTACAGACTCTGTCCAGTTTTTCTGGGAAGATGCCTTCATCAAAAAATTCTATTGAACAAACTAGTAAAAAGTCAACACTCGAGGTCCAGCATACTTCAACAATTCACCATAATAGAAGCAGGGTCCTGCTGATTTGTTAGTTTTAAATTTTCCGCATGGCAAATATAATTTCTCTTTAGAGATGGGACGATTGAAATGCTCGAGAAAGCTCATCATCACTTAAAATATCTTTACCTAACAAATGTGTAAAGTGCTCATACCATGTATCCAGGGAAATATTATTCTTAATGTATTTTCTTTTAAATGAAGCTTTTTTAATGTTTTCCAAAACTCCTGTTGTGAAGGAAGAGATCTGATCAAGTTATCTAATAAGTTTTTATTGAACATTTTCTTCTTCTGCTTTTGAAGGTTTTTATATTCTCTTCTTGCAATGACATACTCACTTCTGTCACCATCGTCCAAAGTACGAAGCCATATTCTCAATAATTTTAGCGTTTTTCTTTTCATTACCAAACAATCGTTGTCAAACCAATCATCCTTTTTTAGCACCGTTTCTTATTAGCACACGTTTTATCATACATTCAGCACTGTTTTTAATACAATCATTAAACAAATCTAAAGCTTTATTTACATCAACATTGATCAGTTCTAAAGCCTCATTTAATTTAGTGCACATTTCTGCTTTACACAAATTCTCTCTGTAAGTCAAAGCATACTCATCATTCCACACAAACTTATCAATGCTGTTGCCTCAACATTCTCCGTTGATCTATCGCCACCTTTTGTTGTAAAATCAATGTGAAATTCAACAGGTAAATGATCGGATTCGATACGCTCCGAAACAAACAAATAACATAAATCACAAAAAGTGAAGAAAAAATCTTTAGATACGAGGAAATAATCATTACGCTGCTCCCGCTGTCTGAAAATGATGTATGTATAGCAACCCATGACGGTCGCCCTGACATACACCATTCATAATATACAAATCAAAAGCAACGCACAGATTTAACAATAACTTACCGTAATTATTCAATACATTATCATGAGAACGTCGATATGTCAAGGTGGCTGGCTTTTTGTTTGCAAACAGGAATCAAAAACATCAGTATACAAATCAGGAGAAAAATTTGCCGTCCTGCTGTTCAGATCGCCACACAGTACTATGTCAAATGTCACCAAGAGAGCACAAGCAGTCAGCCAACACAGTCTTCCAACATAGAAATACCATTATCAACATTAAAAGAATTATAGAAAGGAGAACCTTCAGGCTGAATATACGTACAAACCAAAGCAATGTTTCTCTGTGTACCAAAAAAAATTTTTTCAATTAAAAAGACACATACATTAGAGCAATGAACTTCTACATATGATACGAAGGGAACAAATTCTTGTTTTAATCAAACAAACGAGTCCTCCAGATCTTCTCCCCTGATGACAGAGTTTTACAGCAAAGGCTTTGATACCCAACAATACACATGTCCATGCTACAAGTTTCAACGAACGTTTCTCCAAAGCATATAAAATCAAAACCACAGGCATAAGAAATAAATGCATTGTCAAAAACTTTTGAGAGTAAACCATTCACATTCCAAGAAAGAAGTTTGAATATTTTATTATTACATACAGGCACATTCAGACCCCGGTTGTCAATATCAATATGATCACTATCAAGTGCACCGTTTTCCATACACGCATTAATATCGCTATCTAAATCATCATATTTAGAAAAATCATCATTCAAACGGCTGTCGTTCAAACTGTCATACGAATTTAAGCGTGTACCAGTGCCATCGCTCACACCGTCCACAACACTGCCGTCAAAGCACGTGCAAAGCGGATACTGCCACGCGTGACAGGATCCGGAACGGCCAGTCTTTCCACCGGTGTCAAGGTATTCTTTTCTCCCTCTTGAATTAACAACTTCATCGTCGCGAGAGGGCCGGCCAAAACCCTATTTCAACTCTTTTAGCTGACCAGAAGAGTCAAGTCCGAACCTCTTGCCATCAACAAGGAGATGGTCAAAGACCATCGCGGCTCTCTTACCGCTATTCCTTGCGTCTTTCAAATGAGGAGTGAGCTTACGTCTTATATCACGGACCCTACTTGTAAAATCTTCGCCGACAAAGACATTGGTTCCTTTCAACTTGGCCTTAGCTTTCAAAATATGTACCTTGTCCTTGTATGAGGAACATCTGGCAATGATAGGGGAGTCATGCTTTGCATTCAAACAATGCGCTCTGTCAAACTCGACCCCATTCACGCCCAACTTCTTAGCAGTCAAATCCTTCAACATTCGTTCGCAGTCATCACTATTCTCATTCTCACTTCTGCTCAATCCATAAAAATAATAAATTATTACGCTTCGAGCGCCCTTCGAGATCATCTGCCTTCTTTTCTAGAAACTCAAGTCTGTCACCAAGTTCAGAATTCACTCTCTGCAGATCACTGTTCTGGGAACGTAATTCCGCCACTTCCTCCCTAAGACCCTTCACTTTCGTTCTGCAACGCAGCGTACTGTTCACCAAGGGTCTTCACATCTGTTTTAACGTCATCCAACTTACTGTTCATGGCCTTGCTGGTCCTGTCCATCTCCAGAAGCTTGGTCATGATGTCGGCAGTGGTGGTTTCGGCGCTGGTCGGTCTGGATACAGGACAGTCAGCAGAGGGGGCAGCACTCCTGTCCGCACTGGCACCACGTGTAGCGTATCCGAGCCGGGAGAGAAAGAGAGAGGATTAAACACACACACACACACACACACACACACACACACACACACACACACACACACTTTATGAATTGGACCTTTTGATCCATCAAACACTTCACTCAATGGTACGGCTTCATTGTAGATGCTCGATGTCTTTTTGCCAGGGAAGCGCTGACAAAACAGGAGCAAACAAAACAACGTGAAGCTGGCCACACAGCAAGGAGATGTCCCCCGCTTATCAGTGTCTGGGAGACGCTAAGGCAGGACTGGCTTTCTCCATCTGTGACAAGAAATGTCGACAAAGATTGACACCCATTCTAAATCTGCCACTACAATAGGGACGCGTATGAACACGCCCGCGCGCGCCCACGCTACCACGCTACCACACACACACACACACACACACACACACACACACACACACACACACACCGCACACACACATATTGCCTGTCTGTTTATCTGTCTGTCTGTCTGTCTGTCTGTCTCTGTCTCTCCTCTTTCTCTGTCTCTCTCTCTCTCTCTCTCTCTCTCTCTCTCTCTCCTCCCTCCCTCCCTCCCTCTCTCTCTCTCTCTCTCTCTCTCTCTCTCTCTCTCTCTCTCTCAGCATCTCTCTCTCTCTCGGAGGCGCGCGAGACCGTGCGAGGACACACAACCGACCGACCTACCCCACCCACCCACCCATGTACACACGCACGCACACACATGTACACACACACACACACACACACACACACACACACACGCACGCACGCACGCACGCACGCACGCACAGCCATACAAAATCTACGTGTTTGCTTGCACAAAATCATTCGCATGTATGTGCACACACTTGTACACACTGGCAGACAGACAGACAGACAGACAGACAGACAGACACACACACACACACACACACACACACACACACACACACACACACACACGAACACACACACACACACACACACACACACACACACACACACACACACACACACACACACACACACTTTGTTTGATTTGATTACAGTTCACATTTATAAAAAGGCTAGAAAAACTTAAGCTTCAACACAAGTGATTTGCATTCTTATGAATGGTTTCAAGATTGGAACTTTGCATTGTGTTTGCACATAAATCTGTTTGAGGAAAAAGGTGGTGAAATCAGCTCAATAAAAGAAAACGTGTTTCTTCTTTCTTTCTTTCTTTCTTTCTTTCTTTCTGCCTTCCTTACTTTGTTTCTTTCCTTTGTTAACATTTTAAAAACAATTCATTTGATACATTTATGTGTATAATGAAAAAAAACACATTTTTTTGATAGACAAAAGAAAGAATGAATGAATGCATGGATTGACCGATTGCCAAAAGAAGTAAGAACGTCCAATAAATAGAAATTGGAGGGAGGGATAAACGAAAGACGTAAGAGAGAGAGAGAGAGAGAGAGAGAGAGAGAGAGAGAGAGAGAGAGAGAGAGAGAGAGAGAGAACGAACAGCAGTCTTCCTCACCATTGTGATCTGAACTCAGTGGACTTCATCATCCCCTCCCCCCACACCCCTCACATCCTCACTTTCTCGCCCCATAATCTTCCCTCTCTTCCTCCCTCCCTCTCTCCCTCCCCTCTCTCTGTGTCTGAATCTCTGTCTGTTTGTCTGTCGCCCTGAATCTCTGTCTGTCTGTCTGTATCTCTGCCTGCCTGCCCGCCTGTCCGTCTGTGTGTCTCTGTTTCTGTCTCTCTATGTCTCTGGCTCTGTCTCTCTCCCTCTCTTAACGGATTTTGACAATGGACACCCGGAGTTTCCCAAGAAAGACAAAAGATTTCATTTATCGGAAGGCCTGAAGGATTCCAATCCAGAGATTCTGCCTGCTTGCTTATCTTCCTCCCTACTTGATATCCCACCCTGCTTGATATCCCACCCTGCTGCTTGATATTCTCCTGCTTGATATTCCCCCTGCTTGATATTCCCCCTGCTTGATATTCCCCCTGCTTGATACTCCTACTGCTTGATATTCCCCCTGCTTGATATTCCCCCTGCTTGATAGTCCCCCTATTTGATAGTCCCCCTGCTTGATATCCTACTGCTTGATATTCCCCTGCTTGATATTCCCCCTGCTTGATATTCCCCCTGCTTGATATTCCCCCTGCTTGATACTCGTACTGCTTGATATCCCCGCTGCTTGATATTCCCCCTGCTTGATATTACCCCTGCTTGATATTCCCCTGCTTGATATTCCCCCTGCTTGATACTCCTACTGCTTGATCTTCTCTCTGCTTATTATCCCTACTGCTTGATATTCACGCCCCCCCCCCCCCCCCCCCCCCCCCCAAATCCTGGAAAAGACGACATAAGTTTTAACGTATATATTTTTGCAATCCTTTGAATGGCTTCAAGATTGGAACTTTGCTGTGTGTCTGCACGTACCTTTTTTGCCAAGATCTGGTACAAGTCACTGAAATATTCAGAAGCTAAAAGGTGGATATCAGCTCAGTGAAAGAAAGGTTTTTCCCCCGTGTTCTTCCTTAAAAAAAAACATTTTAAGCAATGGCTATAATAGGTTTATGTGTATTACAGCAAGTGGAAACTTATTCTTGATAGAGAAAAGATACGATACAAAGTATGAACGCATGAACTGATAAACTGACAACACAAGTGAGATTATCAAATAGAAACTGGAAGGATAAACAAAAGATATGAGAACTTTCTACTATTTCTGTCTTGCCAGCGCTTCAGTCAGAAGCTGTACAAGAGTCAAGACAGGAACAAGAGTGTCCCTCAACTACCATCATCTGAACTGAGGGGACACCTGATACTTTTCACTTCAGTATCCCCCCCTTCTTGCTGCATAACGTCCCTCCCTCTTCTCCCGCATTACCTCCTTCTTTCCTGCTCACCCCCCCCCCCCCCTCTCTCTCTCTCTCTCTGTTCGCGCAGGAATGTATATGCATGGGAGAAACTAAACAGGTCAGCCTCAGACAATCAATGCCCTGATGGGAATGCCATCCATGGCCAACAGTCAAGCAGTGTTGTGCTAGAAATCTAATGTCACAAGGCGACAGCATCAACATCCACTGTATTCAGTGCGCATTGCAACCATGTAGTTCAGAACGTATGCTGCCAGGGAATTTCTTTCCCCTGAGTGACTATCCAGTTGGGTTCAGATGATCACATACGTAATTCAATAGAGCAAAAGAATGAAATGAACAAGCAAATAAATGAATAAATAAATAGATAAATAAAATAACATAGGAACAATTAGGAGGCTGGTCCTGACACAATTATGTAATACTGTTTCAAAACACTTTACCCAAAAACAAATTTCAAAGTTTGCAAATGAAAACAAAACACACTCTTGAATGAAACGTTTCGTTCCAGAAAAAGACACCCTTTTCTATGGAGTGTTCTTACAACCAAATGGCAAAAGGTTCTTGTCTATGGCCGTCTTTGTCTCTCACTCTCACAGTTGGTGCAGAGAACGGCTTCATGACGACTGAATCTCTCTCTCTCTCTCTCTCTCTCTCTCTCTCTCTCTCTCTCTCTCTCTCTCTGTGTGTGCCCCCCCCCCCCCCCCCCCTTTTGTCCCCTCTCTTTCCCTAACTTTCTTTCTCTTATCTCCATATGCTCGTCTGTAGTCTTTCTCTGTCTCTCTCATTTAATGTTTTCGATCTGGCCGTTACAAAGGACTCCTGCGCATGCACACCCACTCTCAATCAGCTAATATCTTGATCCATTGCAAGCCATTAAAACACAGGG
>JADBJO010000321.1:755000-757500 GCA_016801955.1 Conus betulinus | reverse complement strand
TTGACATTAAAATGTGAAATGCATAGATGGGCACGCTCACGCATGCACACAGACTCAGACTCACTGACACAGACACAGACATACAGACACACACCCACGCGCGCGCAGAGAGAGAGAGAGAGAGAGAGAGAGAGAGAGAGAGAGAGAGAGAGAGAGAGAGAGAGAGAGAGAGAGAGAGGAGAGAGAGAGATTCATCAGTTTCTCATCTATGTTTGCTAAAGCTATAGAATAATTACTTCATCAATTTTTCCAGTACATAAACAAAGTATTTGTTCGCCAAGAAAAAAAGTATATATACATACATACATACATACATACATACATACATACATACATACGATCATGAAATACGGGCTGGTACGCCCATGGGGGGCAGCTACTTTAAGGCTGTTATGAGTTGCATCCTGTAGTCTGATTTACCTCTGTTCAGGAGCAGTTATGTCCCTTGATATCTTAATGGGAGTGTCCTGCGCGTGCCTGTACCCATCGTCAACACAGCGCAGGCCTCCAAGGGTGGTACAGGACTGCTCTAAAGGCAGGTGAAGACATTGCTTCTCTGGGTCCTCCCCAGCACCTTCGGGTGTTTCGTTTTCTTTTCTAATTACTTCATCAATTTCTCCAGTACATAAACAAAGTATTTGTTCGCCAAGAAAGAAGTACACACATACATACATACATACATACATACATACATACATACATACATACATACATACATACATACAGACAGACAGACAGACAGACAGACAGACAGACAGAGACGTACATACATGCATGCATGCATACACACATACATACATATCAATTACTTAAATGCATTAACTTGTCAAATCAACAACTATGCACAGTAGTCCAGATTTGCAGGCGCATCGATAAAAGTTATCTTCCACATTCTCTCTCTCTCTCTCTCTCTCTCTCTCTCTCTCTCTCTCTCTCTCTCTCTCTCTCTCTCTCTCTATTCCCCCTTTTTCTCTCTCTGTCACCATGTCCTTCTTTTTCTCTCTGGCTAGCTCCAATTCTTTGTCTGTCAGTTCTTTAGTCATCTTTCTACATCTAATACCATTCAAGGCACAGTTTGGAAGTCAACATCTGCCAGTTACAAGGCTGGTTCATGAGGTGATTCCGCCTTGACCAAACATGCCTAGACCCAGACAGACATGCTCAAATATTTTGCGATTTGTTTTACATTTGGTTATGGGCAGTCCTAACCTTGAAAGTCCGGAAACCACTCTTTTATGAACCATGCCTAGTGAACCTATTACTAGAACAACCACTTCCGTGCTAAATCCGGCATCACTAAGAGCATAGCAAAGAGGCAAGTACTTTTGAAATTTGCTCGCATACATGTTTGTAAGAATGTGTCAAATGGGTTTAAAACCTTAATGACGAATGCCACCGAGTTTTCGTTGGGAGCATAAATCAGGTTTCAGCCTTGGTAGATCTTCAACACCGTTTATAGAGACAGGTCTGTATTGAAAAACATCCACAAAATCCGTCACAATGCATTTCTGTGGTTCCTTTCTGATGATTATAACACATCTGTCGTGTCTTTGCCCCTCAGTCGACGACATCCATACAAGGCATGGGGATTTGTGTCAGAACGAAACCCGCACAAAGCAAACTCTCTCCGGTAAGTATCAGAATAGTAGATGTTGTTCACTGCATTGGTCTCCAGCAGCTGTAGACGTCCCTTGCTGATGAACCTGGTTATTTGGTCATTGATGTTGGTGTTGGTGACACCTCACCTCACCTCCTATGGAGTGGGTCACTGCCGCATCCTGAATTGCATTCCGGGTGATTCTCCCTTGTTGTTGCAGCTGCCGAAAAGGTGTATATCTTTGTCCATTTGCATCATTTTGATTGCGCTGTATAATTGTTAAGAATTACTGTTGCGAACTTGAAGTACCCCATCATCAGAAGCTGGGAGTACTACTCCGAGACTGTCGCTGTTTTCATCGAATTCCAGCTTAAGATCCAGCCGCACACAGTGCGTGGAGCTCAACGAAGGAAGAACGTGACCAGTTGACCTTGCTGCCTTTCCTTAACTTCCCTTCGGTGTCTGTGGCATATCCTCCAAAATTGCTGTCATCTGGATCTGCGTGAGGCACTTTTCTCTTTTCCATGTGGAGATGGAAACTGTTGCACGCTACCATTCTGACATGATGGTCATCACTGTTCAGATGATAAGATAATGAATACTTATATAGCGCCTATTCTCGGCTAGACGCCAAGCTCTAAGCGCTTTACAGTCAACACTCGTTTACACAACGGGCTGCCTACCTGGGTAGTGCCGACTGAAGAGCCGTCAGCTGGCGCTTCATTCAGTCGTTTCCCCGTGTCATCCAGTCAGTATCGTTCAATATCGATCACTCATTTTCCTTACTTCCTTCATTCTTTCCATTTCTCACTCAGGGTGCATGCTACGTGTAACGTGTCATCCATACCAACGGCCAAACTGGCCTACTCTTCCGAATGTTGGTGATGGGATTTTACGTGTGTG
>JADBJO010000321.1:745000-750000 GCA_016801955.1 Conus betulinus | reverse complement strand
GCGATTTTTACATAGAATCACAGCAAGAATGAGACAGCGCGAAGACAGAGACAGACAGACAGACACACACACACACACACACACACACACATACACACACACACACACACACACACACACACACACACACACACACACACACACACACAGAGAGAGAGAGAGAGAGAGAGAGAGAGAGTGTGTGTGTGTGTGTGTGTGAGAGAGAGAGAGAGAGAGAGAGAGAGAGAGAGAGAGAGAGAGAGAGAGAGAGAGAGAGAGAGAGAGAGAGAGAGAGAGAGAGAGAGAGAGAGTAATTCAGACTTCAGACTTCAGATGGTTTATTGTTCAGATACTGTGTGTCCATACAATAGAGTGAGTTTTATATGAATAACATTGTGGAGCTATTCTGTGACGTCGTTACACACATAATACTTTAGAACTCTCTCTCTCTCTCTCTCTCTCTCTCTCTCTCTCTCTCTCTCTCTCTCTCTCTCAACAAAACACGAAAGAAACACGTTAGTGCGCAAGCGCTCACACAAAAATAAATGCACGCAACCAAGCACACCCACACACAATCAAAGAATTTCCGCAAGGGAACGGGAGTTGTCGCATGAAAAAATAACAGGCCAGCAGCCCGTAAACAATACGTGACAACAATTTGGACAAGAATTTATCCACAGTCGCTCGTGTGAAATGACGGTGATCCAACATGCTACTGCGGAATTTGAAGGCATGAAAAATAAACTTGGCCAGATTCACTGTTGATAATGGATTAGTGGTACTGAGAATGGATAATTTCTGCGTTCTGTAAGACAACAAATTGAGACCTGACAGATATTTGTTATGTAGGTCGTCATAAATCGGGCAGAAGAACAAAAAAAAATGGATTTTATTTTCTTGAGAGGCTAGACAAAAAGGACATTGTAACATGTCGACATATTCTGAATTGTATCTACATCTGTACAGTTTCTGATCTGTTATTCCCAGCGAAATTTAGTGAACATGGTTCTAACGTAATGTGAATTGATAACATCGAAGTATTGTTCGCGCTCTAATAAACTTTTAAAACTACAGTAAAGGTCGTAACGGTTGCTGTCGGAGAGTTTTTGACGACCAATTTTGTTTAGCACAATCACTCAATCGTTGCTTAAAATTCCTTCAGGAAGCTTTCTCCGTTTCCGACACCCTGTGAACACCATACATGTCCAAAACCATTTACACACAACATTCTTCTGACTTTTGTGGTCGCGTTTCCTTTCCTCTTTCGTTTATTTCTTTAAGCATTTGGTAAGCCATGTTAGAAAATCTGTTTGAGGTAATGCACAAAGTCTAAGCCAATAAGAAACACACTGTACTGAAGCTTGAACAAACAGAGGAAATCGACCAAGTTCACCATACACCATTAGATTTGGTGTATTCAGCAACCGTTTACATGCAAATAAATGTACCTTTTCTATCATTTCAATTTCATCAGTACCACAAATTTCCGACGCATACAACAGTATTGGTACAATCTGGGCATCAAAGAGCTGAAAGAATATTTTTGGGTCAGTAAAATTGGTTTTCCACATGGTTCTAAATGTGTCTACTACTACTACACATTTCTTTGCTTTTGTAATCATGTCTTCGACAGACAATTTACGGCTCAGGCGAGTAGTGAAGTTGAGGCCAAGGTATTTGTAAACTTTACTGCTTCAACGTCTTGAGTTCCATAATTCCTTTTTTCATGTTTTAATAAATGGCCCCCTTTCTGAACATTACTATTTTTGTTTTACTGAGGTTTACTTTCAGTCCGACTTTTGCAGGTATCACAAATAAGTTGTTCAGCTGTGTTTGAAGGCCACTCGGGCTGGACGAAAACAAAGCAATATTATCAGCAAACATTAACAAAAATAACTCAGTAGTGTCAGGTCTAAGCTGGAAGCCATGTTTACCGTTACTGATTATAAAAGCAGCTAATTCGCTGAAATAAAAGAAAATAGTGTTGGAGAAGCCGGACATCCCTGCTAAAGTCCTTGGAGGCATTCAAAATAGTCGGTATAACCACAGCTTACCTCTTACGCTAAATTTTACAGAATTGAACATTACTTGGAGCGCCGAAAGCATTTTACCACCAATTCCGATCTTTAGTAAAATATTCCACTGTACACGTCTTTGACCGTGTCGAACGCTTTCTGAAAGTCGACAAAGGTTACATAAAATATTTAGTTTAGAGCGAGATATTTCTGAACTAGGCATGTAATGTGAAAATATGGTCGATTGTTGAATATTTTTTGCAGAAAAACCAACCTGTTTCAGATATAATATTGTATGTATTCGACCATTCTGTCAACATCTTATTCAATATATAGTATACAGTTTGCTGAGGCAAGACAAAAGAGCAATACCACGATAATAATCGGGACTGTTAATGTCTCCTTTTTATGGAGTGGAAATGCGATAGCTTTTGACCATTCACTGGGGTATGTGCCCTTGGAAAACAATGCATTAAAATACTTTGTCAAAAAAGTGACAATCCTATCCTGTGAGACTTTTAAGACTTCATTTATCAACCCATCAGGTCTGGTTGTTTTTCTGATTTTGAATGCTTTATAGCTTTTTAAACCTCTTTTTCTGATATATCAATATTTAGGCAATCAAACAAGTTACCACCTTCGCTACCCACTGACTCAAAAATATCGATATCGTTTTGTTCAGCACTGTCATTTAAAAGATAAGAAAAATGACGAAACCGGTCTTCTTTTTGTTATGTTACTTTTACAGTCTGCTTATACGTTTCCATTTCTTTATTTCTTTCCAGAATGCCCGTGCATTATGTCGATTGTTGACAAGTCTATCTACAGCCTCCTTTCTGAATTTTTCCCCTTGATTCTAAGAGTAGTTTTATACTTTTTCCTTTCCTGTACGTATGATCGTCTGTTTTCTAGTTTCTCGTTTCCATTAAAAGTTCTTAACGCTTTTCTTGCCTTCTTCTTGGACAAGCAACAGTCTATCATTGGGGGAGCTGGGTGGGCGCCTTCGTTTTGGGGGTCGGGGTGACGCGTGTTGGTGGCTTGAGGACGACCCACTAGTGATCGCACTGTTGCCACGGACAGGTGACCTGCTTCCGAGGTTACGATTTGCGGCTGACCCCCTATCTTGGATGATTGCAGGCTCTGTTGTGGCGGCGTGAGTTGTCGGTGCTGCCGTTGCCGGAACGTTGCTGCAGAGGGCCGCGACTGCCAGCTTGTTACTCTTGTAATAAGCGTGTAGTCCTTTCTCACGCTACTTTCTGATCTGTTCCGACTATCTGGTTGTCAAGTCGCCTGCAACCTGAATTCCTTTCTGCTTCAGCACCATGCGTCCCTTTGTCAAGACGTCCATCTTGTCTCGTCAACGCTCGAATTTGACAAATCATTGGGCGGGGTTTGGGGTTAGGATTACCGTTGGCAGCCATTGACAAAAAGTTTGGTTTTTGACCCACTCTGTGCACGCGCACAGTGTCATCCACCAACCATGTTTTTCCTGGCACAGTATCCTTCAGAGAATCCACCACTTTGGTGGCACAGGACTCAAACGTTTCACCAGGAGTTTCTACAAGACCGAAAAAAAACGGGGACTGCCCCGGCGAGAGAAAAAAGCTTCTAACTTGTCCAGTTCTGCTGCCGTATCCTGCTGTTTCTCTGCCAGCTGCTCGCAGGTTTTCCCAGACTGGTGGTGCGGTCCTTGAGGTCTGCACTGTCACATGCAATGGCTTGCACCCACGACAACAGAGTTCATGTCAGCCCGCGCCGAGCGCCAAGCTGTGACGATAATTGTTCGTTGATAGTCTGTGTCTGTAGGTCGAGGATACGCTATATGTCAGTCAGAGTGAGGGGCGAGGGTGTTGTATTCTCCCGATCAGACACACTGGCAACAACAACTGCTTGTTGTAGCTGTGTGCCACTGCTGAAAGAGAGAGAGAGAGAGAGAGAGAGAGAGAGAGACAGAGACAGAGAGAGAGAGAGAGAGAGAGAGAGAGAGAGAGAGAGTGCGCACAGATGCATGAACACCCTCTCACACGCGCGCGCACACACACACACACACACACACACACACACACACACACACACACACACACACACACACACACACACACACACACACACACACATGGCATATGCATACGCCAACGTATACAGTGTGTGACACGGACAGATCGCGTGACTTCTTGCCTAGTAGACACTCCGCACGCTTCGGAAGATCTCACGCGGCAACGTAGCTTGGTGCTGAAAATCCCCTGATTTTAACGGTTCTGCTGACTGGCATCTCACCTTCCATGAAAAGAAAGGTTCCTCACACTATAGTAAAGAAAATAAGTGGCATGATTTTTTTTCCTTCCAGAAAGTTTTTGTGGATAGAATCAGTTGAACAGCCGCCTTGGTCTCAGATACTGGACGGATGTAAAAATAAGAGAAAGAATTTTGGTGAGGAATAGCTCTGGCTGGCTAGAGAGCGTTTGTTACACGTGGCTTTGTCATTGAAAGTTGAAATGTGACATATGTGTAATTTGGTATAAGAAATGGAGACAGTCACACACACACACACACACACACACACACACACACACACACACACACACACACACGCGCACACGCGCGCGCGCGCGCGCGCACGCACGCACGCACGCACGCATGCACGCACGCACGCACGCACACACGCACGCACACACAAACACACACACACACACATTTATTCATTTATCTATACAAAAAGATATGCAAAACTAGAAGAGAGTCTGACAGTAAGAGATAAAATGATGGCGAAAATAGAGAGAGAGAGAGAGAGAGAGAGAGAGAGAGAGAGAGAGAGAGAGAGAGAGAGAGAGAGTACTTTTTTCCTTTAACACCCGTCATCATTCTCCTTCTGCTCCTCTTCCTCCTCCTCTCCTCCTCCTCTTCCTCCTCCTCTCTCTATGTCTCTGTCTGGCTGTCTGTCTGCCTGTCTGTTTGTCTGTCTGTCTGTCTGTCCCTATCTTTCTCTGTCTGTCTGTCTGTCTGTCT
>JADBJO010000321.1:720000-740000 GCA_016801955.1 Conus betulinus | reverse complement strand
GAAGAGGAGACCACCCACGAGAACCATTATTGTTCTGAGCTCACGTCAGTGTGTACATGCTCACAAACACCCAAACGCGCGTGCGCCTGTTCAGAACACACACACACACACACACACACACACAGGACGGGGGCAATGATACGAATATTGTGGTTAAAGGGGCTGGGGGGGGGGGGGGTGGGGGGGGAAGGGGAAAGGAAAGGTGTGTGTGTGTGTGTGTGGGGGGGGGGGGGGGGGGAAGCGAGAGGGGGGTTTGAAGGATGAAGAAACAGCGAGACAAACAGACAGACATAGAGACATGGGGGAGGGGGGGGGGGGGGGGGGGGAAATGAGGGAGAGTGCTGGGGTGGGATAGTGAATGGGTACGTTGGAGAGGGAAGGGAGAGGTTTGAAGGAGGATAGGTGAGGGTAGTGAAGTAGGGAAATAAATGGGGGAGGGAGAAGGGGATGGGAAAGGGTGGGGGGGAGCGGGGATCGATTGCGACGATGGACACTGAAGTAGCACTCTGCTACTTTTGAGGCACCAGCCTCCATTTCCAGGAGCTGTGGCTCTGTTACTGCACAGCAACAAGGGTCTCATAATTCGCAAGATCGACGACACGAAGGGTCTCACGACGCGCAGGAACGACGCTGACGCTGCAGGTTGTTGTCAAAACAGGCGGTGGTTCTGACTAGGCAGGTGTAGAGAGCAGGGCGCAGCTGGCGAACAGGGTCTCGAATCCGAAGCGACGACTTCTCTCGCAGAAGAGGCGCTGGCTCAGCTGGCTCGTCAGGTCAATACTGGCATGCACCAGCCTTTCCCACACCCGGCACGGTGGGAGAATGGGGACACACAACTGGCCCCGGACCTGAGGTAGGGACAACCAGTTTCCACGGACACCAGGGTCAAAATCTAGCTTGGGGAACTGGCTGTCACAACAACTGAACTGAGTCCCTTGTCATTTGGACTGCGCAGGCAAACTAGCTGGAATTTCTTCAGAGACTGGTTGGATACCCGCGCTCGCTGTGCTTATACTGTGTACAGGTGAACACCGGTTAACTAACCTAACCAACCAGTTTTTCAGTGAACTCGCTCAGGTAGGCGAAGTTATTGTAAAAACTGTGATGGGACAGAAAAACTGTCCATCACAATAGAAGACAAACTGTTAAACAAATTCTCCAGCATGCAATCACAAATGACCCAGGTACTACAGGCGGTGAAGGCACTCAGCGATTCCCTAACAACTCAAATTGAAGCAATCAAACGAATAGAGGATCAACACTCCCAGCTGTCAGACACCCATATCTGGGTTGTGCAAAAATGTCACGGACACTAAACGGGTAGTGCAGGAAAATCAGTCAGCTGTGAAATACCTAGAAAAAGAAGCAGGAAGACATGAAAATGAAGATAGAAAGTCTAGAAAGTGAAGTAGACTGCCTAGAAAGCTTTTCCAGGCGCAGCAATAACAAACTGTTTTTGTATCCCAGAGACCAGTGGATCGTCTGGAGCTGAAAACTGTGCTGATAAGGTAAAACAGATCCTGGACACCTATGTACCTGAAGTGGACTGGGGCGATGACATAATCGAACATGCCCACAGGCTGGGTAGACACAACCCCATCAACGACAACCTGAAACCGGTGATCGCCAAGTTCCATAGGTGGAGAGACGTGATGAAACTGATGACAAACAGATGTGTCAGAAGCAAGATGCAGGTAGATGGACTGCCATCTACACAGGACTGGACACATCGACAGGCAGCAAAGCCTAGAGAACTGAGAGAGGAGGGGAAGACAGGGTTCTATGTAAAGGGCTGATAACACATCAGAGACCAACATGATCAACAATACAAGTTACACTCGCAGATACACACACACACAGACATGCACTCCTCAGAGCTGGTATTTCCCATCCAGAGGCAACCCCATTACATCAGGGAATCCCCAACAAACTCACATTCCCTCCAATCAACAAGCAGGCACGCAGAATCAGACCACATAGCCACATGCAAATTAACCAGTGATTGCACTTATTTGGTACGAAACGGTTTTTGAATGTTGACAGACACACTCCAAATGACTTTACGTATGGGGAACTTAGTAGATTCCCTATCTCTTTGAATTCAGATATAAGATGTGTCAGATACTGGGCTTCAACTGGTACGTATGAAGGAACATAGACTACCTGCCAAGGCTTACAAAACATCATGTGACATGGATACGAGCGGAAAAGCTACGTAAGAATCAGGCATTCGTGAATGTTTATGTAATTATGGTTTTTCGTTTGCATGGTAAGAACGAGGAGTTGACTGTGTCAGCCACAGCGAATGATAGATTGTATCTGGTACGACTGGGGTAGCAATATTTAAACCAGCAGCAAACGATTTTCACTATTTCAACTGCTGAAAAGTAATCATTTATTAGAAGTAGAAGCATAAATGTCCGTGAACATGAATAGATTTGTCAGGTCTGAACTGACAACATTCAGGTTTGCTTTTTCGGACATTGCTGTACAACGTCAGAGATATAATGTATAGACAGAAAGGGATTTGTTGTGTATATTGTGTAAGTCTGGCAGAGAAGATAAACTTCGTTTTGTGTTCTTATGCCCTGTGCTGGCAGATCTCCAACAGAAATTTATTCCATTAAAGTATCTTTGACGTCCGGCACTTTTCAAGATTGTCTTCTTTCATCAAGAAATGAAAACGTTACAAGGAACCTTGATTTGTATCTCTATACAAGCCATTCAAAAGGTGGAGAGACTTAACATAAGTAAATGCATATGTTGTGGATGCTTATATTTCAGTTATAAAATACCTTGTTTAAATATGCTGATCATTACTTCCTTCAAATGGGGCTGTGGTCTTTTCTCTCTCTCTCTCTCTCTCTCTCTCTCTCTCTCTCTCTCTCTCTCTCTCTCTCTCTCTCTCTGTCTGTGTGTGTGAGCAGCTCCATGTAAGCCTACTTGTTTCATTCTCTTCTCAGTTCTTTGTTATCTAGCCTTTAAGCCCCCATTATCCCCTCCATGCCATTAAAACATGCCAAAACAAACAAACATCCAAAAATGAGCCATCCAAGAATGACGTTACAGAACGACCAAAGCAGGATGGATTTACAGAAATTTGGCCGCCTTCAAAGACAAAGGAGACTTTGACAGCCCTTCCTGTTCAGTCACATCTTTTCATCACAGAAATTCTCAGCCGTGGCTCATGGCGTCGACCCAATGTGTTCAAACACACCCCATGAGACCAGTGCAGTCCCTCTCCCTCTACTGATCATTATCTGCAGAATATCACTGCACTGGAAAAAAAAAAACTGCCACTTCATTTCCTTCCTATGCTTTGGGGGAGCCCTGCCAACTCCAAATGAGTCCTTTCCTTTGGAGAGATGTCTGCCCATCCCCCTGTCCTGTCCTGGCAGACAGCTGGCACCAAGAGATGCAGGCTGCCAGGAAAGGAATCGAGGGATGTGTATGTTAGATTAGGTTTGTGTTGTTACCAGGGACACACTTGGGAGTCTTTGGGGACAGCTGAGCCACCTGGTGTATAGATATGGGTGGTTTAGGAGGCTGCAGAGATGGATTTCATCCATCACAGTTTCAGAGAAGATGACATAATTCAATTGATATTCTGTTGTGTAGTAGTAGTAGTAGTAGTAGTAGTAGTAGTAGTAGTAGTAGTAGTAGTAGTTTTACTTTCATTTTATATGTCTTGAGATGAGTCACTTGACAATTCCACATGATCAGTCCCAAACACCTATCCTCTTGTACGAATTGTACAAGCACACATGCCACCACCACCATCACCACCACCACCCCCCTTTTCTCCTCTCTTTCTTTCTCTCTCTCCTGTGTTTCACACATGACAGTATAAAATTCTAATCTATGCCAACTCCCCCCCCCCCCCCCCCCCCTTTCCTTCCTCCTTCTCTCACTGATGAAGTGATTAAACGACTGAAAAATTCGCATTGCTTCATAACAACATCACCCATCTCCCCCACCCTCCCTCACTCTCCAACCATGGTAATGGATGGTGGGCTGCCCTGCTTAACACCATATGTTACAAGGAAAGTTTACATCATGTTGTGAAGATGTCACCCATCTTTCCCCCTTCCCCTTCCCCCACTCTCTCTCTCTCTCTCTCTCTCTCTCTCTCACATATTTACTTCCCCTGCAATCAACTAATAGTTGGCAAACTGCAGAGAACCCTTACCCCCTCTCTCTCTCTCTCTCCCCCCTTCATATTCACCACCCACACCTGACAGTCTCGTGTGTGGCTGGTGTGATGAAATTGCGTCAATCAGTGCTTAGCTATTTAGCAAGCATTCTTCAAGTGCCCTTTGTGAATTATCATACGTTGATTTCGACATGGCAACTGATGTGTATTTCAAACGTTTGCAACTGGTCCAATCCACGGAAAGGGGTGGAGCAAATCACCCCCCCCCCCTCCCTTTCAGTGTCTTGAGTGACACCCTGTTAGCCAGGTCAGAAACTTGATTTGACAGTTTAGCATACTATTGGAAGACATATAGTGTTGCACATTCACTGATTCATCCAGACCAGCTGTAGATCAGAACTAAATAACAAGACAGACACCAGGGGAAAACCAGAGAAGAGGCACATTATCTCTTTTACTCTACCTGGTCTGAGTTACTCATTTTCCCAGAACTGTAGGTTGAAACTATTTTTCTACGTTTTGAATCTGTGCATTGAGTGTATATATGCCATGTGGTTTAACAGTGTAACTTTGTGCTAATCCTTGGTAACATTTATCAAAATGTTGAATGAGTATTCTGTTGTAGTAGTTTACTTGCCACCACATGGTAAAAGCTATTATCATGTGGTTAAGATTTTTTGTGAACAATCTGACCACTATTCTTTGTGTACAATCTGACTTTTGCCAGTATGTAATTCTGTCTGTTAAGATGATAACTGAATGGTACACCCATGGGAACACTCCTGTTGAGGTTCTGTCATGAGCATCCAGTGGCCATTACAGGATGGCATCTGCCAGAGAGTAATTATGTTCCTTCATGTGTTATTAGAATGCCCTGTGAATGCATGCACCCTGAGTGTGAACACAACGCAGGTTTCCAAGGGTAGCGCAGGATTACTTCCAGCCTGTTTGGTCAGTAGTTGAGGACAGTACTTCTTTGGGTCCTACTTGCACCTTTGGGTGTCTCTTTTTCTTGTCTGCCTTCTGGCTAAGTCTGCGGAAAGGTCCTGTGATGGTGAGGAAAGACTCACTGACTGCAGGGAAAGTCCTGTTGAGAATGGGAAAGACTGTGACCTGGAATTCTCTTCAGAAAGCATGTAGGACCTCATGGTGACAGCTCAGCCATGTCTGGAGCTGTACTGTCATCACCTGTCTGCAGAACAGCAATAAGTGTTGCTAGGGGATGCGCACAGCAGTTGCTTGGTGGTGGCAGGTTTTGCTGGTGGGCTCTTCAGTCAAGAACTATGGGCTGGTGCACCTATGGGAACACTCCAGTGGAGCTTCTGTGGTGTCACATCAGGTGGCCATTACAGAATGGCATCTGCCAGAGAAACAATTCTGTCCCTTCACGTGTTGATGGAATGCCCTTTGCATGCCTGCACCCTAAGTGAAACACTGCACAGGCTTCCAAGGGTGGTACAGGATTGCTCCAGCTGGTTTGTTTGGCGTTTGAGAACAGTACTTCTCTGGGACCTACCTGCATCTTCGGGTGTATATTTTTCTTTCTTCTTCCTCTCTCTGTAATACCTAGTCTGATTTAACTTTTCAGCCACCAACTGCATTAAGAAGCATTACTTTTTAAGCACTGGCAGACTGTACAGTCACTCACGTCACAAGTATGTAACTGTGTCACTGTTGACGCCATTCTCCAGCTACTTAAGGGAAATAATTAGGGCTGATATTTGTAATGGACATTGTGTTAGGGTCTATCTTGAATCTAATAGGAGTATCGGGTAGACTGATGCAGAAATCAACCATTTCCTGAGCTTTGCTATGACATTGTTTGTGCTATGCTGGCCTTTAAAATTCAAACTTTTTTTTTTCAAAAAGACATTGCCTAGAGATTCCCACAACATCATGTATAACCACTTCACCACTGAATCCATCAAATCACAGGAATTTCTGAAAGTTATATTTCAATTTGTAAAGAAATTCAAAATTTGTTTTTCAAAACACTATTGAGAGAACATACACAGACTGATCTTCTCTTGCTCTCCCAGTTTTAAGAACCTGCATGTGTCAGTCTTTTTTTCAATTCCAAAAACAAGAACTAAAACAGGTCATTTTCTTGATAATATATCAGTCCCCAGATGGGAACTCGTATTGGCTGAGAAACATGAACTGAACTCCATATGAAATTACATAGGGAAATTTCACAGCATGTAATAGGACTTTGATATATGATTTATAATATATATGATATGATATGATATGATATGATATGATATGATATGATATGATATGATATATGATATGATATGATATATAATATAATACAATATAACATAATATAATAATGTGTGTGTGTGTGTGTGTGTGTGTGTGTGTGTGTGTGTGTGTGTGTGTGTGTGTGTGTTGCTTGTGTATATTTCCCCATTCAGTTGAGGTTATGTTTTTAATTAAAAAATTACAGCTTGTATGGTGCATGTAACGAGAATAAGAAGAATAGATACCCTGCTGATGTATATGCGAATACCACATAACCTTACACTAGCATCATGCAGAGAGAGACAGTAATTGCCAATTATTATGAATTATTTTGATAAAGGCAACCATGTTGCAGAGAAATAAAACGACATCTCAAGAGTGCAAGTAAGTTTTCATGAGTTTAAATTATATCTTGTCATCGTATCCTTTTCAATTTCTTCGTCTGTTTTCCGAATGATTAAACCAAGAGTAAACCAAATCTACTACATCTTTCAGTCATATCTTAAAGCCCTATCCACCCTATTAATGGCATTTGTTTACTTTCAGAAACCCGTTGAAGATAGGAAAGGCCAATGGTATGAAAATGTATCAATTTTGGAACATTTTATAGATGTAAACCTACAAGTTGTAGATATATTTCAGAGAAAAGAAGAAAGTTCAGTGGGCAGAGAACATAACAACAACACAAACCGCACAAACACTTAGAAAAAGAGAAAAAAGGCAGAGGATGGCGCCAGGGCTGTCAAGGTATCTAAACATTTGCTATCAATTGTGTGGTGCACATTGCAGTCACTTGGCGCTATGAAGATCAAGTAACGCCATGGTTAAGCCAACCTTAACATTTGCAGGTGAACTTGTATCTCCACAGACACTGGCTACGTGGTCATTTTCTGTACTACCATCATAATGCTGAGTAATACTCAGCTTGGGGAAATGCTCAAACTTGTCTTTGTGAAATAAGAATGAGCAGTAAACTGAAAAACTGATTTGCTTTCAACAGAGGAATTGGCCATGTAGTGAAATAAATGAAATACTGCCACAAAATGGATGTATACTTCCTAATTTTGGAGAAAATCATTCACTGGAATGTCAGAATTGCCCAGTGTGTGTAGCATACAAGCGCACGCACGTAAATAGTTGTTAATGCTGAGACGGGAGAACACTGTGTGGAGGACACTCTTAATGGAGTGTCCTGCGCGTACCTGTACCCATCGTCAACACAGTGCAAGCCTCCAGGGGTAGTACAGGACTGCTCAAAGGGCAGGTGAAGACAGTGCTTCTCTGGGTCCTCCCCAGCACCTTCGGGTGTTTCTTTTTCTTCTTTGCCTTAACTAGGCTGACTCTAGAGAAAGGTCCAGTGACGGTGAGGAAAGACCCACTGACCACAGGGAAAGTCCAGTTGACAGTGGAAAAGACTACAACTTTGGATTCTCTCTTGAGAGCACATAAGACCGTATGGCGAAAGCTTGGCTGTGTCTGGAGTGGCACTGTCTTCATCTGTCCTTGTGCAGGGGTGGTTGGGACTGTGGGGTGTGCTCGGCAGCTGGAGGATGGTGTTTTTCGCCGGTGGGCTCTGCAGTCATGAAATACGGGCTGGTACACCTATGGGGATGCTACTTTAAGGCTGTTATGAGTTGCATCCTGTAGTCTGATTTACCTCTGTTCAGGAGCAGTTATGTCCCTGATATCTTTAATGGAGTGTCCTGCGCGTGTCTGTACCCATCGTCAACACAGCGCAGGCCTCCAAGTGTGGTACAGGACTGCTCTAAAGGCAGTTGAAGACAGTGCTTCTCTGGGTCCTCCCCAGCACCTTCGGGTGTTTTTTTTTTTTTGAGACTGTGTGGAGAGGCATACTATGTATGAAAGCAAAGACCACTGTATGGAACACACACTGTGGATAGTAAGCATTCAACAAAGTTTCATTTGAAATAAAATAGACAAAATGTTGTGTTTTACAGGTGGAGCCCTCTAGGACAATACTAATATGTGCTGAGTATAAAACAAAAAGATTTCCTTCCTCACGCCGTCTATATGCATGTGTAAGGATGAATTTCAAATGGAAATACTGGAAGCAAATCTTTGCCTGATGCTCCTTGACAGTAGAGAGGAATTTGAATGTCATGGAAATACGCAGCTGCGTTTCCTTGAGAGGGATTATGTGTAACTATTACGCTTTGCTAATTTCATTGTCTCGAGAGGTTTGTTGGTTCCAGTTTGATAAAGTGATTGTTACACTATTTGTCAAAACAGAAGCAGAATGCTTATACACGATCAATCTGTTTCAATAAAATATGTAGCAATGTGTGTGTGTGTGTGTGTGTGTGTGTGTGTGTGTGTGTGTGTGTGTGTGTGTGTTCTGGAAGCCAATGTAGTTTGACATGCCATGTTGATAAGCTATGCAGAGTGATGTTAAGAGGTGATAATGGTGAAGGTTGTTTATGTGTGATTATTGGGACTGAAGTTGATGTCGGTTCTCATATACTTCGAGTTCTTTGGAAACTCGCCGATCCATCGATCAAATCTGCGTCGCTTTCCTTTCAGCAATCTCATAAAAAAGAAAGAAAAAAAAGAACACGCATGGTGCATGAACCCTCCCAACTCGTACGCGCCATGATCACATCACTTTTCGTGCGTGATAAAACATGATGATTGGCAGGGACATGTTTGTCTTCTTTAAGACGCGTCAGGTGAACAGTGTTCACACTGCATTGAACTCTATGTCTACTACGCGTGCGTGGTAGTGAGCGCTATTCCATACCCTATCCGCATCCACCCGTCTGTGTACTGTTTCACTCTCACACACACACACACACACACACACGTACTGATATAGACACTCATGAATACGCACGAGTTGACATTGTTGTTTGTGCTGACTTTGTCATTGCGTTTCTGTGTCACTGTATTACCATCAAGGTAGAAGACTAAAGCTTCGGTCTTTTAATTTCAACTGAAAATTGATATTATCAGATCGTTTTATTCCAGTGTTTTAATATTTGTTTTTCCAGTGTCTTAGAATTGTTTTGACTTTTTTAGTTCTGTGTTGCAATGGTGGTTCTGAAAGTGAAATGTAGAAAATGTTTTGAACCAAGTGATGAATGTGAGAGTAAAGGCTATTGTTAAGAAACCAAATGACACGTGTGAGATGCAGGTTAGTAACTGCTGTGCGACGAGCTAGGAAGACTGCAGGTAATGACAGCCCATAGTTTAGCAGATGTGTTTGCTTACCCCTTCAGGTAAACAATACTACAGTGAAACTGAAGACTGATTGGAGAAAAGTGTGAACCCATACTCAACTCGCTGTCCCAAGTGCCGCCCAGTCTCTTGTCACAAATGTTGCGCGCGCGCGCGCGCGCGTGTGTGTGTGTGTATGACAAGTCTGGTATCCATACCGTAAAGTTTTAAATAAACCCCATCCTCCCATTAAACTTTCTCATCCCTCCTCCTCCATCACACACACACACACACACACACACGTATGAAAGCGCAATACACCCATAGAAACACACTCGCACACATTTGAATACGCGGAACTTGAGCAGAAATCAGTTATCTACTCTAATCCTCTTCTTCTTCTTCATTATTCGCATAAAGTCAATGGGGACGCCACACTGAAGAACTGTCCCTCAAATTCTTCTTGCTCTGTCGGTAGTTTTGCAAGGCCTCTTCTTGGCAAACGGCATCCTTGTTCATTGCACGATGGTTTCAGTTCATCTTTTTCTGTCTCCCTGGATCATTGCTAGGAGGGCCATTGATTCTTTTTACTTGGCCATGCCAACGTAGGTTTCGAAGTGGGGTGACTGTAGGCGAAAATGGGAACAAGAGCAAAAGCAGAATTAGTGCGCCACCAAACGAAAGAACAAACGAATGACGGAAAACTGCTGTGCAGTTTTGTTCCTTCTGTCGTTTGGCCGCACAGTAATTAAGTTTTTGCTTTCTTACCAACGTAGTTTCTTTTTTTTTTTTTCTAAACTGTTGTCAGAAGATCGTCGTATGGTCCCACGCTTAATGGTCTGGTACACTTGTTCATCAGTGATATCGGTGCACATGACGTTTAGCATCCTGTGAGATCTACTCATCTCATGGGTTAGGTTCTTTCCAGATGCACTGAGAGGATCCGTGTCTCTCAAGCATACAGGAAGAGGAATGTGTACCAGCGCACGCAGGAGACTGGTCTTCTGTTCCATGGCAATGTGCCTGTCCTTTCAGACAGGTTTCAGTCCGGAGGGCACTGATGTTGTCTTTGCTGCCATTGAGAGGATTGCTGCTGGGGATTCTGCGTTAGTAATGATGGATACTGGGTAAATGAGGTGCGAAACAGTTCCTAGCTTTGGTCAATTGACAGTCAGTAGTAAAGGTGTTGTTTTATCTGCCCGTTAACCTGGTCTTTTCTGCAGTACTTCCATGCCATATCTTGTTGATGTTTCATCTAGTGTTTTAAACAGGCTTGTCGAGTTCTTGTGTAATGCCTGACAGGCCATCGAAGTAGTCTGCAGAAGCAAGGTTCATTATAGTTCTTCCTGCATTGCTGTGTGGACGTGCTCTTTATGGTTATATAAGGCAAACCTGACGAGCTCCACGGTATCCAGCAGTGTCCTGTGTGAACACCACACTGGTCAATGTGGAGTAGTGTCCTGTGTGAAGACCACACTGGGTCATTGTGGAGCAGTGTCCTGTGTGAACACCACACTGGTCATTGTGGAGCAGTGTCCAGTGTGAACACCACACTGGTCATTGTGGAGTGTCCCTGTGTGAAGACCACACTGATCATTGTGGAGCAGTGTCCTGTGTGAACACCACACTGATTATTGTGGAGCAGCAGTGTCCTGTGTGAACACCACACTGATTATTGTGGAGCAGTGTCCTGTGTGAACACCACACTGGTCATTGTGGAGCAGTGTCCTGTGTGAACACCACACTGATTATTGTGGAGCAGTGTCCTGTGTGAACACCACACTGGTCATTGTGGAGTAGTGTCCTGTGTGAACACCACACTGATCATTGTGGAGCAGTGTCCTGTGTGAACACCACACTGGTCATTGTGGAGCAGTGTCCAGTGTGAACACCACACTGGTCATTGTGGAGTAGTGTCCTGTGTGAAACACACACTGATTTGTGGAGCAGTGTCCTGTGTGAAACACCACACTGGTCATTGTGGAGTAGTGTCCTGTGTGAACACCACACTGGTCAGTGTGGAGCAGTGTCCTGTGTGAACACCACACTGGTCAGTGTGGAGTAGCTGCTGAATAGTATTGACCTTTTCGGCTAAACTTTACTCTTATCATTGTAACACGTAACTTCTCCTCAAAGGCTCCGTCCAATGCCTCCTTCAAGTCTGAAGACGCGGTAGAACTCCCTATGGGGATGAGTTACGGTGGTTAAAGATCTGTTTGATGCCAGTTCTGCCTGTGCAGAATCCAGCCTACTAGAATGTACCAGCGATAAAGAGCTGGTTCTTACTAAGGCTTTCACTGAGCACAAAGTACCCCTACGACTGCCATGACCCTCCCCAAATGCCCCATCACGACCACATATTCTGGTAAAGAACTGAAACGAATGTGGACTTGGTAGCGCTAAAAGAAGGATATTTTATACATACAAGCAAGCTGCAAACATAAGAAGGAACAATAAGAAATACATCCCGGAAATAGCTCAGCTGATTCACTCTTCAGTGTTTTAGACGTGAACCACTGGTAAAAAAAATAATGCAGTTAAACATGTCATTTGTCTTTGGATTTCATGCAAGCGAATACACTCAGCTTGGAAGATGGATGGACAAAAGAGCCCAATAAAAAAATGAGCAGCCTGCCCGCTCTAAAAACGTATCCACATTCATACATACGGACAGTTTGAACAACAAAACAATACATATACATACAAATGTATGCCGGCACATGGGTCACAACAATACTTGTGCTGCTCTCTCTCTCTCTCTCTCTCTCTCTCTCTCTCTAAAACACACACACACACACACACACACACACACACACACACACACACACACACACACATTAGCAATCCTTTCAAACCCATCTTTTCTCTCTAATGCACATCTGATCGCAGTTCAACCTTGTCATAAGGCATATACCTGCACATCTTAAAAGTTGTTCGGCCCTACCAGACACCCCAAACCTCCAGAATCCCACTCCAGCAACACAAGTTTAATCAAATCAGCGTATATCTTGGATTTTAGTCTCGACAGTCTGCATCCTTTGTGCCAGCAGTCTCACGGTTCAGGGGGGAAGAGCACCGATAGACATCTCTCCAAATGCAGGGCCTTGTTAGTGGCGAGAGTGGCAAAGGCTCCCCGGTGCCACATAAAAGAAATGAAGAAGTGACATGTTTTGGCCTGCGGGGAACTTTGCAGACAACAGAGCGGTCTTGGTCTCAAGGGACGTGGCGATATTGAGTTGGGGCCATGAGACAAAGGGCGGATGAACGTGAAGAAGAGATGTTAGTGGGGAAAAGACGGAGTGTTTGTGTCTTTCAAAGCAGTCAGGCTAGTGGGTATCCTGCCTTTGTTGTATTGCTGTGGCGATCATTAAGACCTGATTGTCTGTGTTTGAAGTCTTACAGGAAAGGGCGGGGAGGGGGGGGGGGGGGGGGGGGGGGGGGGAGAAAAAATACTCTCAGAGACAAAGTAATGCTGACTCACAGAAAAAAAAAAGGTAGTTGATAGTGTGTGTGTGTGTGTGTGTGTGTGTGTGTGTGTGTTGTGACTGTGTGGTGTCTGTCAGTGTGTGTGTGACTCACAGAAAAAAGGTAGTTGATAGTGTGTGTGTGTGTGTGTGTGTGTGTAAGGGCAGAGGAAGATAAAGGCAATGCATCACAAGGAAAACAGGCAAACAGACCAGACAGACAAAGGGGTACAGACTCGATAATACTGCTGTCATTACACTGGCGAAAGCCAAATCCAGTATTATGCAGAAACGGACACGATTTCCGTGGAATCAATCTAGTATACAAATAGCACAATAATCAGACAATCCAAAATAGATCTTTGTAAAAACGAGCCTGGCATGCTCAGGGAGGATCCTTTATCTCCAGGATAAGACTAGCATCAGCTCCTTTCAAGTAGCATACAAGTAATTTCTGCTTCAGGCATTAACACTTCAAAGCTCACACTATGTTCGACGTGAAGCCGTTGTCTTCCATGCTAAAAGGCCTGGAAGAAAAATTGCAATCAACATCATGATCTTACTGTTTTTCCAGGTACACTTAACTGCTCCGTTCTGCCACTTGTATAAATGTTCACCCATCTCACATGCCCCACTTCCCTATGAATTTTTTTACTGTTGTTCTGTGTATATGAATGTGTGTGTGTGTGTGTGTGTGTGTGTGTGTGTTCATTCGTTCTTTAATTTAACGTCTATGTACCTAACAGAGATCTTAGACAGTACGTAAGTGTTATGTGTGTGTGCATGTGGTGTTTTTGAGTTTATGCATGCGAACAGTTGGTGTTGATTTTGGGCGTACGTAGGTACGTATAATGCAATTAGGCCTAGATATAAAAAAAATCACATAACTGAATCCAAAACTTTAAAAGAAACACTAAATAAGCAACTAACACCAAGATGGGGAAAATAATATAGACGTTAAAGTAAATGTCCAGTTGGGGCTCTTAATCAGTCCTTGAACAATTTCAAAGATGAAATGAAATGAGGCAGGGAACAGTAAACAATAAACAGTAAACAAGTGGGGTAATTTTTGCTCCCATAAGGAAACCTAACACAGAGTAAATTTTATTCAAGACTGGCACAGCCTTTTAAACTTGAATAAAGTCAGACAAATACAAAGACGAACAATCTAATAGTGGGGGGAGAAACAAGCGCAGACCAACAACTAAATTGTCTTCATAGTAATGACTTGGCAAAATTGTCTTCATAGTAATGACTTAAGGAGAACTTAAGGAGGAGGGAGGGGGGGCGGGGGGGTGGCAGGAGGTTTAAGATGTAGAAACTGGGAACATGAAATTAAGAGAATATATTTTAGATATGAAAACTCTTTACTGGCTGCATAAGGGAACCATCACAATCCCCTTTATCTGCCTGCTCCGAGGCCTTTCGTCCGCTGGGTCGGAACTCATCAGGGAGGTTATTTGTATTTGTTTCTGTCTGTCTTTGTGTTTGTCTTTTGATCTCCCTTGCATCCTTGGGTGGATCCTCAAGCGTAGGCTCAAAGATTGCCCCCTACATTTTATACTATTTGCATAATATCTGTAGTTTTTCAGCAACTTTTTTTCCTCCCCACACTTTCGTTTGGTTTCCTTTACTACCCTTCGCTGGCTGCTTCGGGGGTGCTATTGGATTCTTTTTTGCACCCTTGGTGGTGAGAACACCACGGTATTGTGGACTGTGGTGTGTCTCTATTTGACGCCAGGAGCGCAGATACAACCAGCCGTCTCTCTCTGATGAGTTCCGACCCAGCGGACGAAAGGCCTGGGAGCAGGCAATACAAATAATCTGCCTTTAAAAGGGTTTGCGATGGTTCCCTTATGCAGCCCAGTGAAGAGTTTTCATATCTGTAATATATTTTCTTAATTTCATGTTCCCAGTTTCTACATCTTCAACCTCCCCCCTCCTTAAGTTCAAAGTTTTGCCAAGTCATTATTACGAAAACAATTTAATTGTTGGTCTGCGCTTGCTTCTCCCCACTATTAGATTGTTCGTCTTTGTATTTGTCTGACTTTATTCAAGTTCAAAAGGCTGTGCCAGTCTTGAATAAAATTTACTCTGTGTTAGGTTTCCTTATGGGAGCAAAATCTACCCACTTGTTTACTGTTTAACTTAAAAAATGTTTGATTCGTTAGAGATGACGTTTTCAAAGGCTGTCATCGACGGTTCAGTGTTCAACAAGCAAGCAGGTAAATAGGGTTTCATTCTATCGCACAAAAAGTAGATGGAACGGAGTGATTTGCTAGCTGCAAATACAAGTCGCATGTTTATAGAATTTCGTTTTAAAAGCATTTAGCCTAAATCTAAAAATCAAACTTTTTAAAATCCACTCTTGGTAGAGATTCTTGATACCTGTTTTATTGTCTGATATCTTGTTAAATAATATACCATTTTTGTTTTTGGTGCCTTTTCAAGATAGAGTTCCAGGATACGTCTTTTAAAAGACTATAACTCTCATGTAATGATAAAGGCAAGGCATATCTTGTTAAATTAGTTTCAGTGCTAGCACCCTTTTTTTGCTACTTGGCCTACCCTTCATTCGCAGATAATCCACAGTGTGATGAAACCCAACAAAAATCGACATAAGAACCACGTAAATGCAAAAAATGAATTAAGTGGTAGACTTCTGATACGAGTTTTGCTCTCACACTTGTATTCGAAAATTTTAGAGCTTGTAAGACTTATTTTGAATCAACACGAAGTAGTATTTGAAATGCAGGAAATCGAAAATCAAGAAGAAAGTTTAATGCCATAATAATGGCAACAAGTTCCGCAGTAAATATGGAAATATTCTTAACCATATGCGATATTTCCGTGATTGTGTGTGTGTGTGTGTGTGTGTGAGTGTGTGTGTGCGTGTATGAGCGTTTGAGTGTGCGTGTGTGCGTGCGCGCGCGTGCATATGTGTGTGTGTGTTCCGAGTTGTTTACGTTTGTATCATCAGTTCTTTTCTAGATATTCTTTTACGTTCATTTTGGACCCGGCTTTTCTTTCTTGTCTGTTAATGTTCTTGATGCATGCTTCTCGTATGCTTTCGTGTCTGTTAATGTGTTGATGTATGCTCCTCGTGTGCTTTCGTGTCTGTTAATGTGTGTTGATGCATGCTTTCTCGTGTGCTTTCTTGTCTGTTAATGTATTGATGCATGCTTCTCGTGTGCTTTCTGTCTGTCTGTTCTAATGTATTGATGCATGCTTCTCGTGTGCTTTCGTGTCTGTTAATGTGTTGATGCATGCTTCTCGTGTGCTTTCGTGTCTGTTAATGTGTTGATGCATGCTTCTCGTGTGCTTTCTTGTCTGTTAATGTTTGATGCATGCTGCTTCTCGTGTGCTTTTGGTGCATGTTGTCTGTTAATGTAATGTTGATGCATGCTTCTCGTGTGCTTTCTTGTCTGTTAATGTATTGATGCATGCTTCTCGTGTGCTTTCGTGTCTGTTAATGTGTTGATGTATGCTTCTCGTGTGCTTTCGTGTCTGTTAATGTGTCTTGATGCATGCTTCTCGTGTGCTTTCGTGTCTGTTAATGTGTTGATGCATGCTTCTCGTGTGCTTTCTTGTCTGTTAATGTATTGATGCATGCTTCTCTTGTGCTTTCTTAATTGCTGTTCTCCCCAGGTCTGCATGGCAAAATAAGCATATATTTGCTAATCTCTTTTCCAGGTAAAAGGAAATTTCGGTTTTTCTTTCTCACTCTTTCTCTCTGTCTCTGTCTGTCTGTCTGTCTGGCTGGCTGGCTGGCTGGCTCTCTCTTTCTGTGTTTTTCTTGAGGTACGTTCATTATATAATGCATTTGTTGTAACAAAACAATGAAAGCAGGGTGAGTAGAATGCTGACGTGTTACAGTCTTTCTTCCCAGCCGAAGCTCTTCCTCATCAAAGTCCTCTCCCTTTCTCCTGACATCCACTCAGTATCCGAACATCCACTGGAGACCAAGACAGCCCTCCACCGACTGCCCGTCTCCAAACCATCTCTGCAGGAAGAACGTGCCACTTGCTGTATTCTTATTTGCTCTTACGTTAGTGAAGCCCATTGTTTGCTACCTTTGTGCCCCTTCTTTTGCCCGTTTAGAAAGTCTCTCCCCCCTCGCGATCACCCGCCCACCTCTCCCACCCTGCCGCACAGCCTCCTGCTGCCCAGTCCTCCCCCCAGTCCGTCCTCTACTGTCACTGTTGTGCCGCAGAGGCAGATGGTGGTGTCTCCGATGCAGAATGTTGTAACCTTTTCATGCTGAGCTTGACACATCATTATAACGTTTGTCCTCCCTGGCAAGCGGGGAAACAGCGTCACTGCTTTTGGAGTTTGGTGCTTCTGTAGCCCTCTCTCTCTCTCTCTCTCTCTCTCTCTCTCTCTCTCTCTCTGTCTGTAATGAAACTTCCTGATCCTGCAGTTCTAGTTTTTGTCCTTCCTGAACAAGTCTGTCAACTTCATTCCCAGGAATTTTGCAGTGAATGATGACCCACTGACTCTGGTGTTCGCGGGCAGTTATAGAACATACATGACCGTGGCAGGGCCGTGCCGTTCCTTATCTAGAGGGTTGCCTGGTGTGACGTCAACGTATATCATGACGTCAACGTACAACTACATAACAAGGTGACATATAAAGAAAAACCGGTGAGGCCCTGAGTCCGGCCTGCAACTGTATTCGTCTTTATTCGCCGCTGTCTCCGTCAAGACGACGTGGAGAGGCTGAACGCCATTTTGGTAGTACGCGTAATCTTCTGTGTGAGTGTACTCTGCTTGCCGTGTGAAGACTGTGACTTGAGGATTCTCCGTCAAGACGACGTGGAGAGACTGACCACCTGGTCGGTAGTCCGACGTGATCTCCTGTGCGGGTGTACCCTATGGAAATTCGAAGTATATTCGTGAGCGGCTCTGCATACCGTGAGAAGACTGTGACTTGGGCTCGTCCACAGTGTGGACTGTGTTTGTTGGGACACTACTGACGGTGCCAGTGAGAACTGTACTTCAAAAAAAAAAACTTCAATGTTTCAGTTTTTTTGAGAGCGACGGTTGAAGCTTCCTGTATTTGTTGAATGCCCTTGCTAGTGGTGGCGTGTATTGATTTTGTGCTAAATTATATTGATATGGTGATATGATCTATACTGATGGTTCAGACACATATAAAAGAAAGAAACTTAATTTGTGTGTTGCCTGGTTATCCATGTTCGTATGGTGCGGGTGTGTAAAGGTAAAAATCGTTACACACATCCAAACTTTTGAAAGTGAGTCAGACAGTCATACAGCACCACACCATCCGTAACGCCAGGACCCTGAAGGCAGAAGAAGATAACTGCGCTGTCTTGAATTTTTGTTTTTGTTTCCGTCTGTTGGCCTTCATTCCAAGAACTCAAGCCTCTGCTTTGTGGTTGGTAGATTATTTTGCTGCCGGGATGACTTGACAGACCTTCATCTTCACCAGAATTCCTCCACTACCATTGCTTGTTGCCTGCTCAACTGAACCATCAGTGTATGCATGGGTCCTGCTATCTTTGGGGTCCTGTACCTCAGTAGACTACAAGGTGCATGCTGTCTTTCTGCTCTGGATCTCCATCTTCAGGACGCTTGGTAACATTTTTTTCGTACTGATGGAAGTGTTCTCTCCTCCTGGCAGGAAGCGAACAGTGGGTGGCGGTACCTTGGTCATATTGTTCATGAATTCATGGTCTCTTCTCTCCAACACACGTGTCTGATGTAAAGGGGTGCCTCCCTTCAATCTGCATGTGGCTGTTGTCTTCATCTTTTCTGAGGGGCCTGGAGTCAAATGGTTTCAGCGTTTGCTTGCGCAGCTGACGGTCAGGAGTTTGAACCACACGCAGGGTTTGACGTTTTTGGCTTGAAAACCCATGCAGTGGATACTTATCCAGTTCAGGAATGGTTAAAGGCAGCGAAAGGAGAGGGATGGGCTGTGCATTTCATCATGCAGTACACTGGACACGGTGAACCTCAGACGGTTTAATGCCCTGTCGGCCGATCGTCTGTCGGAACTTTAACTTTTTCTCTGTTCATGTTTGGGTTGGTCATCAAGTGGCTTGAAGTTTGCAGCCTGTGTAAGAATCTTGGTACCCCATCTTTCTTTCCAGAGATTGCAGTCTATCAATGTGATCACGGCTTGAACTGGTGTCGATTGCAGCATACCAGTCGTGATCTCTGAGGCCTGATTCTGTTCTCTGCTCCGTTTCTGGAAACAGAAAAGAGGAGTCTGTACCGGGTTTGTTCTAAAAATCCCTTGAAATCAGAGTCATTGTGATTACCTCATCAGATACTGAGACTATATTTTACTAAAGGTGTATTTTGTCTTGACGTTTGTTTATAATTTCAACGAGTTGGCTTTTCCATTAAAAACTTTTAAGGTGGTGACCGCCCGAGGTTTGAAGCATTCTTAGGACTCTCCAAAATTACAGTCGAAGACCTGAATTACAATGATTTCTGGGAAAGGCTGGAGGCGCGATGCGCACTGGACGGCAGTATCGTGCAGGGCCTGTGTATGTAGTTGATACCGTGAATTAAAGCAGGAGAGAGAGAAAAGAAAGGAAGATGGCGTCCATTTTGTACTCCTGCCAGTTGCTTCAGGAATTGACTACTTTTGACTGGTTAATTAGAAGAGATTTCCGACTGGTACACAGAAAGATAAAGACATTGCGGGTACAGGAACGTCTGTAGTTGACCTATTTTGCATGAACATCTAGAGCATGAACATCTAGAGGTTAAAAAAGTGTGCCCATTGGTGACTATATGAACTGAGACGCAGAACAGGGCACTTGCTTATTGGTGTAGGCCCATGCCAGAAATCTACGCAAGAGTGGTTAAACCCCGAAGGCGCCCATCTTGCGCTGAAGTGAATGAAGATTAGTGATTGCTAGTTCATTTTCGGTGTCCTGAGTGTTTTGTATCTTGCCTGAAGAAGACCGAAGAGGTCGAAACACGTCATG